>BHFT01009311.1:0-30942 GCA_004320025.1 Laticauda laticaudata
TGGGTGTGGGTCTGGTGTCATTCTTCATGTTAGGTACTTGTTTATTAATGAGGGCAGGTTTCCAAATGGTTGGAATATAATATATATTTAAAAGCACAACTACAATGATGTGGGATAATACCCGAAAGAAGCTGGACAGCATACATATATTTATATAGATATTATAATTTGAATAATTTCTGCATGGTAAAAAGAATTTTGACTATAATAGCCAAATGATATATATACATTTTAATAAACAAGATGAATTATATTGGTAGCCATTCAAAATAAGATTTTTTTTTTTAATGGAGATCTTCTATGTCTGAAACTTCCTGCCAAGGAAAATAAAATTTAGGTGATTATTAGTTTTATTGGAAGATTCCTAAAGCCTGTTTTTTTTTTTTTATTTGTGCATTTATTCATTTTCAGCTAAATTGTTAGTGTGNCGCATACAGGGAGACGTATAGAGAGTAGTGTTTGAATAATACACACAGAGCACACAGATACACTGTACAGTAAATGTCATTTTTTTTTACTTCCAGAAAGGTTCAAGCAAAGTCCAAAATAAGCAGTCCAAAGTCATTCACAGGTTAAATCAGTCAGTTTTTCAATCCAGGGATAATCCAGTGACAAAATCCAGGTTAAAAACAGTTCAGTATCAGACTTACATTAAATCCAGTAATATCAGTTAATTAGGAAAAATGGAACAAGGCAATAGTTTCCAGCAGAAGGAAATAAAGATACACTCACACTCTCTTCTGAGACTAAGACTAAAATAACCCCAGGTTTCTGGCTCTATCTTATAGTCGTTTGAAAAACCACACCCAATTGCAGCTTTTGCAATCTCTTAAAGACATATTACTAAAATGTTTATCCTGGTTTATATATTTCTAACCCAAATAGCTGTTAGGTAACTTATATTCCTAACAACCTCAGCCATGTGGTATGTTTTAAATTAAAGTAAACATTTCCTGTCCATTGCCAGCTGCTTTATTATTTGCTTAACAACTTCCTCATCTATGGATTGTTAAAGAAAACTACTGTAGGACCATTTGTCTTTAAATATCCCAGACAGGAGAATCCATAGATCATCATTGCACATGGAAGAATAGTAATAATTTAAAAAGAAAAAAAGAACAAGCCTAGTTGATTCTTCCTTGATCTCTTCTTCTATCTGGTGTATGCAAGAGAAAAGACCCCCATATGCTTTTCACTTTACCTATAAACATTGTAAAGAATAAACAGCACATCAGCCCTTCTGTTTTATTAATATCTTATTAATTCTACAAAATTAATTCATTCACACTAATAAACCAATTCAAATTTTGCACCCTGGTCACTGGGGCCAAGTGAATCCTTTCACGTAGTTGCACTTGTTGCTTTCCAAAACAATATTTGATTTGCCTTATTTATTTCAGGAATATTCAACTGTGATCATTCCACAAGGCCATGACCAAGGAATACCAGAGGGGAAAACTGGAGCACTTTTTATCCCTGCTAGATCATGTGTTTATTTCTTCCTTCTTAAAACATCTGGCACTTTACAAGGAATGGGTCATAATTCTAAATGAAAATCTAGTAATAAAATGACAGCTCCAGCAGGTTAGTAGCATAAAAGGAAGAATGACCTTGGGTGATCTGAAACATCAAATATGCTTATTAATACATCTGGACACACTTGCACATGCACATGCACACACATACACATACATCATATGTTCAACTAGTTTGTTTATTTGCATAATAAATTAGATTCTGTGATATATATCTAAAGATACATTCAATAGTAGTTTTTTAGCCTCCACCCAACCCAGTTTGTTGTGTCATCATTAAAGCTCATGCCAAGGCAAAAAAAAAGGGCGGGGGGTTGACATTATTTATGTCTATAAATAATGTGTATTTTTCCAGGCACTAAATGATGGGAACATTCTCAGCAAGGTGTCATGTTCTCCATATTCAGTGTCTTCAACCATATTCAGGATTGTGGCTGCAACATATAGGGCATGCTTATTATGGCTCACATATCTAGAGAACCACCCAAATAAATCACTAATATGAAATCCAGAGGAATATTTGCCATTTGAGAAGTTGGAAATGATTTATATTGAACAGAAACAGCTGTTAATATATTGTAAAATGTAAGAAGTGCTCGCAGTTAATAAGTAAATGAGTCTGACTTTGCCTGAAAAAGTGATTTTATAAGTTTTATAACTTTTAAAAATGGAAGTCTTAATTACTTTTGGACAATATGGCCACCACATTTACAATATCTAGATACAATATCACTGTAATAATCTGCAATAAGAACAACAACATTGTTTTCATCCTTACTCAAATGGACACTGCTCAGAGTACCTTATTTCAATATTGTGGCTTGTATTGCATTGCAGTCATTGTCACCAGTTGGGAAGTATAAAAACAAAAATAGACATACTGAATGAATTAATGATACTGAATAAAGGTAAGAAGGATTAATAAAATGCATTTTATACTGTTTTAAGACATACAATTTTGTAAATGAGGGAAGAGGAGATATAGTTTAGTAGTTAATTCTTCCTTGAAGTCCTCAGTGAGTTATTCCCCAAATCTAAAATAATTTTGACTTTGCTGGACAATCTTATTGAAATTAAGTTTCAATACTTCCAACATACACACACACACACACACACATCCTTCAGGGGTGGGATTCTACCAGTTTGCACCTATTCACTAGAACCGGTTGTCAATATTCTAATCTGTTCGGAGAACCGGTTGTTAGAAAAAATTACTGGCCTAATCCTGTGAGGAAGGAAGGAAGGAAACATTCTGGTGTTGATTACAGAAACTATCTCACCATTAACCCTTATTACATTCTTGGAAGGACTAGACTTTCTGTCTCTGGAACTTCTCTGAAGTTTTTTTCCCCTCCTTTGCTGGTACTCTGCTTATGTGGAGTAACCATTCAAAGTTACAATGACACTGAAAAAAGTGACTTATGACCATTTTTCACACTTACAAGTGTTGCAGCATCCCCAGTCATGAGAGGCCAGGCAAGGAGAGGCGGGCCTTGATATGAGTGATATTGAGTTGGCCACGCCCAGCCAATAACATGACCATCAAGCCATGTCACATGACTACCAAGCCATGCCCACCAGCTAAGCCACGCCCACAGAACCAGTTGTTAAAAAATTTGAATCCCACCCCTGACACCCTTATACGAAAAACAAAAATAATTTGTTGACATACAGATATATGCACTTCAATTCCTTACAGCTAGTTTAATAAAGATATATTATCTACTTTTGCACTTCCAGAGACCAATTCAGTCCTGTTTTCTTCTTTTTTAAGTATGTTAGCCTACAGTATATCTGGACAGGATGTGGCTAATAAATACCTTTGAAGAACCAGCATATTTGAAATTGTGAGTGATCATCTTACATCTGTTAGATGGTCACATTGTTGAGAACTGAAGTGTCGGCTGACATGTATGTAATTCAGTGACATCTGCATGGCTCCAGGTTATTTAGCTAAGTATCAATGATTTTTCTTCCTTAAGCTTCTGTATGGCTTCTTAGACTTCATAGTTGCTGAAAAAGTAAAACTTAGATAGGCAATTAAAATTTCTTCAACTGCATTGATGATCATGTTTGGTCATAGCACCTTTTGAAATCTGCAATCAGTGAAATCTGATAAATTCTTAGCACACCCAAGATTTTCTATTCGAACTATAGGTCTCTGCCTGGAATGGGAAGGAGAAGGGCATCTGATGGAATACTGTATTTGAACATTGCAACTCACACTCTACCTTTTTTTCACAGAGTCACTACCAGGCATAAGGATAAGCACCACAATTTCCATTTCATCATTCTGACAATTTAATTACAGCCCTCTGCACCTTCCATATAAAAATACTGGAAGATTTGTATCTTGTATGTATATGGGTATGGGCATGTCTTTTGTTTGGAAGGCCATGTTGCTGGGTTTTTTTTATAGATTTGGAAAGGACCTTGTAGGTCATCTCGTCCAACACCCACCCAAGTAGGAGACCCTACACCATTTCTTCCAGATGGCAGTCTAGTCTCTTCTTGAAAGCTTCCAGTGATTAAAACTTCCATAACTTCTGAAGGCAAGCTTCTCCATTGTTTGACTGCTTCCACTATCAGAAAATTTCTCCTTATTCCAGGTTGAATCTCTCCTTGTTCAGTTTCCATCCATTAGTCCTTATCTGGCCTTCAGGTGCTTTGGAAAAGAGCTTAACCCCCTCCTCTGTGTGGAAGGTAAGTGTCATTTGTCCATAACAAAGACCTTGGAGATCCAACAATTCCAAGTTCAACAGGAAACTTTTGCAGAACAAAACAGCATGAAGTTCAAGAATAATTTACAAATACAAATTCCTTCTTTGTGGTTGAAATACATTTAGTGTAAGCAATTTGTGTAACTAAGTACCAATTTATGGGGATCAAGATCAAAATCAGCATAGGGCAAGCAAATAAGTGGTACACTCAATTACTTCTAGCTGACTCTCTTGCTAACAGAAACAGAATCAGTTAAACAAATTATGGGAATTCTTTTTATGGTTTGTTTAACTTTACATGCATTCCAGAACTCTTCCATATGTCTCCCAAATAATCCAGAAATCTCAGTCCAAGAATCCCCCCATTCCCCAATGACTTCTGATTTTGTTAAGAAGGAGATAAGCCAGAGCTTCTGGCTAGCATATATTAGTAAACAATCTGAAGAAAAAAATGTCCATGGTTTGTTTAGTCAGTCCTGCTGACAAGAGAAACCAAGTGGGGACAACCAACCAGGATCTACTAGTATTCTTCCTTGTTCACACTAAGCCAGAGTTCTTGTACATTCTACCCTTGTGCAAAATGTCATTGTGTAATATCAAGTCAACTTTTTCCAACATGGTGTATAGCTTCTCTATATTCTATTGCAGGCTAGAGATTCTGAAGACATTATTTCTGTCTTTTAAGAAAATGGGATTAGAATTAGAAACTGACATCTTTATGTACTTCTCTTCCTGCTGCCACTTAGCATCTGTGCATATCTTGCAAAGTTTAGTATTGAAGCCCTGTAAGTTGAATAAGTTCATATTGAGGCCATGATGCTAACCACATTTCATTTACAATCCTGGCTATTAAACATCTTAACAATAATTTCATCGAAGAAAGCTACATATGAAGCTAATGGTTTTGGGAATGTTTGTTACCAAGGTAACAAATAAAATTCTGGCTATTGGAGACTACTTTGCTTTTGGTGAAGAGCTGCATCCTTTTCAATTATTGGACAGAATAGAAAAGTAGTAAACAAGGTTATAAATCTTTGGAATTCATAATCACAGTAATAGAACAATAGGCAGGGACTGATATGCTTGACATGGAGAGAGAACTATTGCAATTTACTATTTTACAATTATGCAGTGGTCATTAAAACTGAGATAATATTTCAAACCTATTAGTGCAACTCAGATTACACTACAGCAGCACAATATACAAGAACAATGGATTGAATGTAATCATTTCCTTCCTGTAATCCATGGAAGCCCATGGATTTCTCTTTGCAAATTTATTCTGAATGCTTATCTCTGAAGTTTCAGAAAGAGTTCCGCATTTGACATAAGAACCCCATTCCAGGTTCCTTGCCTTCCTATGGGAAAGGGCTGCTTTCCAACATAAGAAAAACCTGATTTCAGCCATAAAATATTACTGGCCAATTAGCAATAGTCAGAAGTGGGATCAGAAGGAACTTGAACTTGATCTTCTTAGCAACTTTAGAAGTGAGGAGGCATCAATAATCAAGACTAGTTTTTATATTTCTAAATACACAATTATACATAAGTTGTACATATATACACTGCTCAAAAAATAAAGGGAACACAAAAATATGACATTCTAGATCTCAATGAATGAAATATTCTTATTAAATACTTTGTTCATGACACAGTTGAATGTGCTGACAACAAAATCACACAAAAATTATCAATGGAAATCACATTTAGCAACCCATGAAGGTCTGGATAGCCGTCTGATTGGAGTACACTCAAAATAAAAGTTGAGTGACGAGAAACACTTACCAGTGCTGATCCAACTTTGATTAAGATGTCCTTCTAAAAACATGTCAGAAAATTGAGGGCTCAGTAGTGTGTGTGGCCTCCACGTGCCGTTATGAGCTCCCTACTAACGCGCATCTGGCATGCTCCGATGAGGTGGCCGGGATGATTCCTGAGGGATCTCATTCCTCACACCTCGACTGAAAGCATCCCCCAAGTCCTGACAGTCTGTGGGTCAAGGGTGCGCGTTGGTGTGCGATTGAGACAAGACATGATGTCCCAGGTGTGCTCAATTGATCAGGTCGGCTCCTGGGGAACTCGGGCAGGGCCAGTCCATTGCATCAATGTCTTCGTTCTTGCAGGAACTGCTGAACACATTCCACCAACAGTGATCGGTCTAGCACTGTTTGATAATTAGGAGGCAACCAGGGCCAACCACATCCAGCATATGGTCTCACATACGGGGTCTGAGGATCCATTCTCCGTAATCTAATGGGCAATCAAGTGGCTTACCTCTGGGAAAGCACCATGGAGGCTCTGCGGCCCCTAAAGAAATGCCACCCCCCACCATTACTGACCCACTGCCAAACCAAGTAATGTCTGAGAGAATTTTCACGGCAGCTAGATAGAATTGCTACAGCGTCTCAAGACCCTTGTCATGTCTGTCAACATATGTCAGTTGAACCTGCTTTCATCTGTGGAAGAGCACAGGCACCAGTGGCAAAATTGTCCAATCTTGGTGTTCTCTGGCAAATGCCAAATGTCTTTGCACAGTGTTGGGCTGTAAGCACAACCCCCACAGTGTGGACGTTGGCCCTCATACCACCCTCATGGAGTCTGTTTCTGACTGTTTGAGCAGTTCACATGCACTTGTGGCCCCACTTAGGTCATTTTGCAGGGCTCTGCAGTGCTCCTCCTGTCCCTCCTTGCACAAAGGTGGAGGGTAGCAGTCCTGATGCTGGGTTGTTGGCCCACCTATGGCCTCCTTCATGTCTCCTGATGTACTAGCCTGTTCTCCGGTTAGCGCTCCATGCTCTGGGCACTATTACTGACAGACACAGCAATTCTCTTGCCCACAGCTCGCATTGATGTGCCATCCTGGGTGATGCACTACCTGAGCCACTTGTGTGAGTTGTAGGACTCCGTCTCATGCTACCACTAGAGTGAAGCACCGCCAGCATTCAAAAGTGACCAAACCATCAGCCAGAAATATAGGAACTGAGAAGTGGTCTGTGGTTACCACCTGCAGAGCCACTACTTTATTGGGGATGTCTTGCTAACTGCCTATGCGTTTCCACCTGTGCTATTCCATTTGCACAACAGCATGTGAAATTGATTGTCAATCAGTGTTGCTACCTAAATGGACAGTTTGAGATTTCACAGAAATGTGATTGACTTGGAGTTACATTGTGTTGTTTAAGTGTTTCCTTTATTTTTTTGAGCAGTGTATATTCCATCCCGCGCAGACCACAATGACTTATTTTAATAATCTCTGAATGGGTTGCCTTTAAAGATGGTATAATACACAGCGATTGTATTCCCCTATAATACATAGGGATTGATGAGTGGTCACCTACAATGCACAAGGTGCATAGCTAAGTGTCTGCTTCTAAGCCTGCTTTAAATAGTACAGATGAGCACTAAAATTAGCACCATTTTCTCTTCTTAAGCTCCTAATAAAACAAGTAGATTGCAAGTGGCCCAGGACTTCTTTGTTACTTACTTCAGAGGGAACTGATAGAAAGTCATGTCTGGCTTACTGAAACAGAAACATCTTTCAAATAAAATTATATTCTTATGAAGCATTTTGAGAAAAAAGAAAAAGTCAGACCAAACAAACAAAAAAGACAGAAAGATGAAATAGAAACAACCTATAATAGAGCTGCTTATTCCAGTATCTCATAACTATTTTATGTGGGAATTCTAGTGTCTTCCAACATTTTGAGCTTTTAGTCTTTTGTGTTTGAAAGAGAGGGAGGAAGGGAGGGAGGGAGGGAGAGAGAGAGAGAGAGAGAGAGAGAGAGAGAGAGAGAGAGAGAGAGAGAGATCATTCTTCAGGTGAATATATAAATCAATGGCCATTTTAGATAGTGGAGCTAATGTCAAACTAGAAAACTTTAGGGGACCTCTTCTTCATTATATCGTGGTTCCTGAACAGGCTTACGATTATTGCAGGAAGCCATTAGGGTTATTATAGGATTTTAGAACTGAATGGTATTACTTTCAGTGCTGCCCACAGTCAATCACATTGATAATTTATATACTGTTTGTATATAACAGTATATGCAATGTGTTTGTATACACATTGGTAATTTATATACTAGGCCAAGTGTATTATATAAAGAACCCTCCATTGCGTTCATATTTTTTTAAACCATTATGCAAATATATATGTGAAAAAAACTACAATTTAAATGGTCTGCCATTAACAAAGATATCGTATAGCACTCTTGAAATAACTATGAAAAGTGAAATGCTTCTCCATAGTTAAAAGAGAGAAAACATGCAATATTTATGTTTTAAGGAGCGTGAACTTTTAATATAGCCTAGCTATATAATCTCTTTTCTTTAAACATCCTTTTGTTGCCAGTAATCAAAACTCTGGGCCGCAGTGCATCACAAAACAATGTTTTTGTAACATTTTTAACTATTCCCCCTGCCTTTTAAAACTGGCTACCCAATTTGTTTTCCATGAAATTACTCTCTAGACTCTTCAAATCTATTTATTTCAGAGCTGTTCTCTTAGAGCTGTAATTTTGTTCTAAAAGCAGCATTCAACTCATTTTTTTTCCACAGCAATCATTGTTCTAGATGAGCGTATTCCCAAGGACACATTTAAAAGTACTAATGTAGCTTTACCTGTTTGAAGTGGCCTCCTCTGTTGTCAATAGCAGGAAGGCCCACGCTCTAGTGTTTTTCGGTAAGTACCACCAAGTTTTTATTCAGCTTTCATAAGAGCATGGCACTTGGGTCTCTCCATACTATTGTGGGAGAATGGCTTTCCAGGGGAAAAAAAAAGAGACAAAGAAAGAGTGAGAGCGAGAGAGAAGATGAATTAAATTGCTGCTATTTGGGCCATAAAAAAGCAATGCACTCTTTGATATGCTTAAGCTTTTTTATAAAAATAATTTTATTGAAGATTACATTATACAGATAAAATGAGTACAGCCTCATTTTAAAGGAAAATGTGCAAAGAAAAAAGGGAAAAAGAGAAAGAAAAGAAGTAATTTCCCCTTTCATCCCAGCAAGTGTAAACAACTTTATCAACTTATCACCATCTTTTAACATAAATCAGCCTTTTCTTCCCATATCTCACCTCATTCTCTATAAACAAGTCATTGAGACTATGCCTCATCATCCAATCAGCAAAAAAATCATTAAGGATTACCAGAAATAATATCTATTATAGATTTGATCTCAATAAACCTACTTGAATTCCTTCCTTCTACATTTATACTTCATTTTCTATTTTTAAACAAAGTTCTGCCAGTCTGGATCCCATAACTGTCCAGCAATAAGATTGTTTCCAATTTTTCAGGGGATATCTTCTATTTGCTGTGTTCTTACCAGAAATCTAACATGCATCACAACTGATCAGAAATATTGTCTTATGTCTGAGCCCATCATAATCCCAACAAAATTACATTGCTCTAAGAGCCGTCTTCGCAGGATGGGGAACTTAGAAGCTCTGAATGCCAAGGAATGAACTAAAGTAGGGCTTTGTATTATAAGCAAGGAAGAATTCACTGCAATGAAGGTAAATTTCACAGCCTCAAAATCTAGCCAGAGTCCATGGAATAACAAACAATCCTGAAGAAAAGGCATCATTTGCTCTAAGAAGTTCTGGTTTTAAGGTTGTACCATATGTGGTGTTGAATAGTATTGTACTGCCCAAAAGACACCCTGTCTGCAACCAAGGGATCCTCTGGCTCCTGATTGAGAAGCAGATGGCAGTAATGGCTAGAAGGACCTTTACACAAGTTTGTATCGTGCACCAGTTGTGCCCATTCCTGGATCAAGGAGTCCCACACATGGTCACTCATGCCCTAGTTACCTCCCAGTTGGACTATTGCAATGTCATGGGGGTGCCCATGAAGAGAGCTAGTGAAAAAATGTAGCAGCACAAGCAGTTATTGGCTGGTAGAACACATTTTATATATCTGCTGTGCTGTACTGATTATCAGTTTGTTTCTGAGCCCAATTCAAAGTGCTGATGTTGACTTCAGAACCCTACATGACATGGAATCAAGTTACTTGGGGGACTGTTTTTTTCTTGATTTCTTCTGCCCATACCATCAGATCTAATAGAATGAGCATGTTATGGGTTCTGTCATCTAGGGAGCTATGTTTGGAAAGCCCTAGGTGATGAACCTTTTCTGCAGTGGCCCCCATGGAATCTCCTCCATCCCTAAAGTGTGAATGGCCTCATCACTTCTGAAGATACCTTAGAAAGTCCCTGAGGATCCGAGGGGAGAGGTGAACTAGTCTGTGGCTTTTGTCAGGATTCTGGCAATTGCCCTAATTAAATCATGAGCCTCCAGCCAAGCTTCAAAAACAAATCAAAAAGATTTATTAGGAGCAACATGTCTGGCATTAATCCATATAAGCCAACTCTGATACATGTAATTTATGGTCACCTGTGACCATGTTTCCCCCCCCCCCACCAAGGTGTGTCATGATTCTCCAATGAAGCACATTCATTGGCTGAGTGTCATCAATCACGTTCTCCCATGAAGGATTTACGAGGACAGATGGTCTAGGCTACAATCTAGGCTACTGCCTAGACTACAATATTTTTAAGATAAGCATGGAATGCACCTGGTTTTAATTGCTAATCTGCTCCTTCAGGTTTTTTTCCCCCTCCTGGTTATGTCAACTCGGAAACAAGCATAGGAATGTTTTACGAGTTGACAGCTTTGTTACAATTAACATCTCTTTGTCTATTTTTGTTTCAGATGTTTTTATGTTTTATAAAGCTTTTTAATATATGATAATGATTTTAGATAATTATTTAGTTTTGTTGTATGTTGCCCAGTTTCACTTGCTTGTGAGATTGGCCACTATATAAATTAAATAAATAAAATATTTGCTGTTCAAACTTCTGGCTGCTTGTTGATTCAGAAGAACCTTTAGTCTATCCAAACATATCTGTCTCAACTTTGCTGAGCTAGAACAACTATTGTTATTCAGATATTAGAAAAATAAGTCTCTTTGAAACATTCCTAGGATTAAAGAATTGGCTTTACATTAATCAATTTCAAACTACAGTAATTGGAACTTTAGAATACAGCATTTTTCTTCTCTGTCCGCTGAAGCCCTCCATGCCATCCAATTGATAGATGGGTCATGGAAAACCACAGAAAGAAGAGAAGTTGGAGAAAATGTATGAGGCTGGCATGTGCATCTTGGTTTGGGACAGAAAGAAAAGTTTTATGGGTTGGAAAAAAGCAAACCATAACTTTTTAATTATCAACCAGGAGATAATCTAAATATATAATAAAGTGTCATCCAATAAACAAAGAGGAAAATAATGTTAACACAGAATTCATTTCTCATTATACCATACAGGTAGTCCTCAACTTATGACCACAATTGAGCCCAAAATTTTATGTTGCTAAGTGAGTTTTGTTAAGTGAGTTTTGCCCCATTTTACAATCTTTCTTGTCATAGTTGCTAAGTGAATCATTGCAAGATGAAGTTAGTAAAATGGTTGTTAAATAAGTCAGGTTTATCTATGATTTTGCTTGTCAGAAGGTTGCAAAAGATGTTCACATGACCTGGGAACCCTCATAAATATGAGTCAGTTGCTAAGCATCTGAATTTTGATCACATGACTATGAGGATGCTGCAATGATCATATGTGTGAAAAATGGTCATAAGTCACTTTTTTTCAGATATGTTAGAGCAATCATAAAGCACTTAAACTTATATACCACTTTACAGTGCTTTACAGCCCTCTCTAACTGGTTTACAGAGTCAGCATATTGCCCCCCAAAATTTGGGTCCTCATTTTACCTTGGAAGGATGGAAGGCTGAGTCAACCTTGACCTGATAAAATTTGAGCTGCCAAATCGCAGTCAGCCGGCAGTCAGCAGAAGTAGCCTGCAATACTGCACTCTAACCATTGCTCCCCCATGGTTGTAACTTTGAACAATCAACATTGATTGTAACTTTGTAAATCAAGGACTACCTGTATTATGTTTGCAATATGATTCTGCCAATTTGCTTGCTTGTTCACATTTATTTGAAGTCCACTGTAATTTTTATGGTGCCCATTTTCATAAATAATGACATTGGTCTTGACCACATTATGTTCTTGTTCCTATACCTAGTGAAATAAGTTTGGCTATGTACAGATCTGCATTTCTGCGGAACATGTAAATATAAACCTTTGCAGGGATCAGGGTAGACCACCCCAGAACTCATAATTCTATGAACTGCAGTTAAGTTAAAATAGTTGTGGTTTATTATTTTTTTTCCTTTAAAAATTATTTCCAAAGCATTGTGGGGCTCAGATGACATTCTCTTTGGCAGAAAGAAAGAATTGCTTTACAATTTAACTCTGTTCTGTGGCCTGCTGCCTCATTCTCTCCTGCACCTTTCTGAATATCTTTAATGTAAAACATAATCAAATAACAATCTTTTGTTTTATCTCAATCAGAGCAGTATATACTTTCCATCATCAGATTGATTAATTAATGCAGTTCCGACTGATGATATTTAATTCTTTGGAAGAATTCTTTGCATTTCTTTTTTTATATAAGATCAAATGCTTATACTTTGTTATATTCCTGTATCTAATCAAACTTACATTAATTGTGCTCCATCAAAGTCCTCAGCTTCCTTCAATGACAAAGCCTAAAAAAGAACATGAAGTTATTTAAGCTGTGTAACGGGAGCTGAAAAGAGGATTTTTTGAGACCATCTTGAATTTTATAACAATAACAAATCTTTTCAGAAATGGCTTGAACATCAGACTTGAGGCACTGTCTAGACAGAAGGCTTCAAGTATTGCCAATGTTTTGAAAAAAAAAATTCTGTTCTTCCACAATGGATTTTTTTCTAGGCTAAGTAAACAGGCAGAATAAGCTGTGAGAACATTTGTGAAGGTTTCGAGTAGAAGACAAAGTTGCTGGACCTGCACTCACAAATGAAGATGGGCAACTGCGTAACAAAGAATGCCTATAACTAATTTCCTTCACATTTAATATCAAGTACATTAAAAAATTTAATTTTTGTCTTTTAGCTATGTACCTGAACTACCAATATGTTATTTTAGGCAATGAAATTCTCCACAGAAGCTAGAATTTTGGTCATAAGGCTAAATCCTTCCACTCCCATTGATCTAACTTGTACAGTTGGCCTGCTGTTCAAAAATTCTGAGAAATGCACTTCTAACACAATTGGAAAGCTCTAAATTTGGAGACGCAAGACAGAACATTTCAAGCTACTTTTCCTCATTATTTACCTAATGGAGAAATATGTTAGAGACAGATACAGAAAGTAATCTATAAATTGCTTCAGTCCTCAGATGATTTTTGTCACTGAAATTTGTGGGACATTTTCTAACGTTATGAAAATCAGTGGTTGTTCTGGCCCTGCTGAAAATTTAATCAATAACTGAGAAATGAGGTTTATAGATTCTTCCCCTGCTTCTTTTTTCACATTTAGGTCAAGCAGGTGTTGCTTTTTATTCTATTGATTTAGTGATCTCTGCTGCCCATATTGTATTCATACACTTAGCAACTTAGTCAATGGCTTCCAATTTGGGACGGAAATACTCACATAATTAATTATCTGCTTAAAAGGTTTGCTATTGATAGAGCTATGGATACTTGGTGCTGTCCCATCAATAAAGCACAGCTGAATTATATGGATGTAACTGATCTGAAACAAAAGAAAACAACGCCTGGCCACTGGATAGGTAAGCCATTTAAAAAAAAAATGTTTCTGTTTCATTGGGGATTTGTGAATAAATAAACAGGCTCTATGACTTGCAGAGTGAGATAGAATTTATAATTAACTAAAAAAACCACCCCACAAAAAAACCCAAAACAAACAAATTCAACCCCTACACACACATACATTGAGCTGAAGTTGTAAATAGGAGTAAAGATATATAACACAATAGGTTTCCCAGCCCAGATAATCGAAGGTAAATGCTCTCAATTAGCTAAATAAAGATGTGGAGCATTCTACTTCAGTATGAGAATGATTTTTTTTTTTTGATGTTGGGTCTCTAAAATCTGAAAAAGATGTATGTTAGTGATATGATCAGTTGGATCGATTAATGCGATATCTTCACCCATTGGTGTAGGGGTCCAAAAAATTACATGGTGACTTAAACCTGCAAGCATTGTCTGTTAATCATTCCTGAGAATAAATAAACAATTTTGAGTCAAAGATATTAAAACAGGGATGCGAGCAAGTCTCCGCTGAGTTAAAGACAGGCACTTTACATCTTAACTTATTCCTCAAATAAGTTTAATAATCTATCTCTTCCCAAGATGGTATTAAAAGAAACATTTAGCTAATGGCCTGCAAGTTGTCCACTCATTTATATAGGTTTACAATCTTTTCAGTCCTGAGAACACAATCTTTTCAGTCCTGAGAACTTACAAACATTAATTTAGTGACTGAAATTGTAACAGCATCAAAAAGAGAGACTTGCAACAGGTCCTCCCACTTATGAACTTCGCAATATCCACTCAGTCATGTGACTTGGCAACTGGTTTGCATTTATAAGAGTGGCACTTGGCAACTGGTTTGCATTTATAAGAGTTGGAGCATGCCACAAAATCATATAAAGAGGTTATAAAGTTAAATATGGTCACATGCAGTTTCATGACTACTCTGCTTAATCACAAAGGTTTCAGTCCCAAGTATTTCATAACATAAGACCTACTTGTAGCTACATATGTATGTGAACACATGCACACATACACAACGCATACAACCACATGTCATTAATGCCACATATTGACCTCCATAAGCATACTTATTACTCCAGATTTCCCAGCAATGCTGGTTCAGATCACTAATTTCCGATTGCTATGTTCAAGAAGCACTTGACTCAACTATAATGGAAACTGCCAATTAGGTCACAAGTTATGATGGTTATTAAATGAAGCAACTATGTTTCCCTTAACAATCTCCAACCTCACTTTCCCTATGTTGTTATTTTGTGATTATGTGGGTCATTAAGCCGAGCATAGGGTGCCTCAGGGATTGGGGAAGCCCTGGGAGTTCTAGTGCAGGCCCACTCAGGCTTGCCTTACCTGGGTCTCTCAAGGCCTACCTGCCATAGGTACCCCATGCTCCAATTCCCACTCCTCAGGAACCCCACAGGCCTTGGGCTTGTTTTCCTATCTCACAGGATCCCTGAAGGCCTAACCCATCAGGACCCCCACCCTTCTTTACACCCCCACTGGTCATCTATCGCACACTTACCTTTTGAAGGTCTCTGGAATTCACCCTGAGGAAGGTGAGCTGGCCACTCCATTTCTCAGTGTCCCTGGGCCTCATGGCATTTTTCTGGAAATAGCCACCATTTTCAGAGCAGCCACAGTTCATTGAGGCTTTTCCAAAAATGGTAGCCAGTTTTGGGATACTCTAGGAGCCTTTGATAATCTCCCTGAATGTGGAGGGATAGAGCAGCCAGTTCTCCTTTCCTAAAGTGAGCTCTGGAGCCCAACCTTCAGGAACTGCTGGGGAGAGGGGGTAAGTGGGCCTACCGCCGGTGGGGACCTGATAGAGTGGAATTGGGGAGATATAAATGGGGGGAGGAAAGGTTGTTGTTGTCCCTGCAGTTAGTCATAAGGGTGAATGACTGCAGGGTGCTGCAGTGGCTATAACTTTGAAACCGTAATTTCGAACAGCTGCTATACAACCAGTCATAAGTTGAAGTCTACCTGTAGTACACTGTCATCTGGCTGGTGAAAAATAAGGGGAATTTTTTGCTAGCTGTAATTTTAATTGCCGATGTTGACTCAGAAACTACGCAATCCTTCCCTAAGTGTACAGATAACCTCTGACCAACTCTCAATAGAAAAACTGCTTATACTTTCCCACTATCTGTATTTGCAGTATTAGTTCAATGAGGTTACACAAACATACTTCATCTCACTGAACAGACCATGAGCTTATCAGGAAGTGTAATAGATCCCCCTCTTTCCAGGAAGAGGAAGACCCAAAGACCAGCACCACTGGGTATTGAGTACAAACTTGGAAGATTGTCCATGAAATTAATGCCTTGCCACCCCATATAGTTGCCCTCAGATCTTACTTTCACTAACCTTAGAAACCTGAGAATGTTTTGATAGCCAACCCAAAAACAAGAAAATATGTTCTTTGCAAAGCAGTCAAGAAAGGTAGCATTCCCTCATTTCTACATAATCTTTTCCCTCCTGACTTGAACTGAATGTGTAACGTGACTGCTTGTACACTGTTAGTGTTTTATTTTAACAAGGAGAGCAATGTCTTTCTTATGCTTAAATCGGTGAGCTTCACTGCTGCACTGAGCCAGGTAAAATATAATTCTAACAAGAGCTTGATATTTCTGCTCAGTGGGTTTTGATTCCCTATTGTAAGGCTGCTTGCTAATTTCCTGGCTGCCTGTTTCTGACATTCTGATGTTGGTATAATCCAACATCGTACACAAAACAAGGGAAAGGGCTTTTTTTTAAGTGCCTCAAACAAAAACTAAAGAAAGGAAAGCAGAAGCAATTGCAGAAGTCTCAATTTCACAATCATGGGAAGCTATCCAGGGTTGAATCGTTTTAGTGAACTGTGGAGGTTTTGAAAATAGCCTAGAACTGTGATTCTCAAACTTAATTACTCCATTTTTGCAGCCTCTGTTGGGAGTATAAAAGAGCTTTACTGAAAAATCTTGGATATTCTGTAACATTCCCCACCCATTTTTTTCACAGAAGGATTATATGTTGGGAGCAAATATAATCCAAGTCCTCTTTGTTTCCAACTAAGGAATGGGGAATTCCCCAAGGGATTTGTGGCTTGTCCTCACTTTATGATCACTAGAAGTTAACAAAAAGGTATTTTATCCTTCTCCTCAAAGATTCTTCAGATCCAAACTTCCTTTTCAGCAATATATGAAATTTCATGTGAGCTAGACAATCCTATGTGATCACCTTTGGATTCCAGGCAGTGACAAAGAGGGACTCTAAAGAAAAAGACTCTTTATACATTAAAAAAGTAAAAACGGAAAGCAAAAATCCCCTGCCACCTTGCAAAATCATAGAGCAAATCTGAATCCCTAAACTGACCTGAGGAATTTTGTTACCAAACAAAAACATTATTTGAAAGCTAAGATTACTTTTAAAATATTAAATGCTAACACAAGCAATAAAGTAGCAGATGTGTGCATATCTGCACTTTGCTTGTCAATATACTTCAGTGTAGGGCTATAATCAGTGGTGGCTGCTGTGTGGTTGCACCATTTTGGGCAAACCCTGTACTGCGATCACTGAATGGGCCTGCCCACCCGCTATTGCGCTATACTTTTCATATATAACTAACTTTCTCAGGGGTGGGATTCAAATTTTTTAACAACCAGTTCTGTGGGTGTGGCTTGGTGGTCATGTGACTGGGTGGACATGGCTTGGTGGTCATGTTATTGGCTGGGCATGGCCAACTCAATATCACTCACATCGAGGCACCATCTTCTCGCCTGGCTTCTCATGACTGTGGGGATACTGCAACAGTCGAAAGTGTGAAAAATGGTCATAAATCACTTTTTTCAGTGCCATTGTAACTTTGAATGGTCACTCCACACAAGCAAAGTACTAGCAAAGGAAGGGAAAAAAACTCCAGCTCCAGAGACAGGAAGCTCCAGAGACAGGAAGTCTAGTCCTGCCAAGAATGTAATAAGGGTTAATGGAGAGGCAGTTTCTGTAAGCAACACCAGAATGTTTCCTTCCTGCCTTCCTTACAGGACTAGGCCAATAATTTCTTCTAACAGCCGGTTCTCCGAACTGCTTACAGTGTTAACAACCAGTTCTAGTGAATAGGTGCGAACTGGTAGAATCCCACCCCTGAACTTTCTGGCTCATTCCCTTCGCCAATGCTGCCCAGCTGATTTCCGCACCGCCCCTGCTGTACTCACCGGAGTTCCCTGAGTTGATTAGTTGCTTGTTTGATTCTGCGTTTCAGTCCCAAAGGGGCGTGTGTGCATGCACTCACAACCAACAAACTGGTTGGTAACGTATGTGCACTCTGCCTCTGACTATAATGCCTTCGTCGTTCTGTGCAAGGGAGGATATTTTGTACCACTCGGGTTAAAGAATTAGGAAAGCAAAACATCAGGAAAGCAATATTCTTTGTCAAGGCTAATACAGGTGGCCATTATGGCCACAATTGGAGCCCAAAATTTCTGCTGCTCAGCGAAATATTTGTTAAGTGAGTTTTGTCTCATTTTATGTCCTTTCTTTCCACAGTTGTTCAGTAAATCACTGCAGTGGTTAAGTTGGTAACATGATTGCTAAGTAAATCTGACTTCCCCATTGACTTTGCCTGTCAGAAGGTCACAAAAGCTAATAAAATGATTCCGGGATACTGCAACCATTATATGCGAAGCATCCAAATTTTGATCACATGGGGATGCTGCAAAGGTTGTAGCTGTGAAAAATGGTTATAAGTCACTTTTTTCAGTGCCGTTGTAACTTTGAATGGTCACTAAATTTAATTATTGTAAGTCAGTGACTACCTGTATTATATTTCCATTTTCTTTTGCAATTAATGTGGAACAAGAAGACTGCAATTCTGGCTGACTTCCAAAGAACAACTGGAGATACAGTCTCAAGCCTACACTTGATACAGTATGCAGTCTTATGCTGCACATATTCTTAGGTTAAAGTCTGAGAAAGTTCAACAGGACTTGATATCTTCTTACAGGGATAGGTGGCAACCCTCCAAAGTTGTCTTGCTTTGGAAAGCATCATGCTACTTCATTTATTTAAACTTGGCTACGTGCAGCTGGGCATGGGAATGGGGGCGGGGGGGGTGAAGAGAAGGGGAAAGGAAGGAAAGAACAGCTGTTCCTCATCAAAGTAGGCCAAAGAGCCTTCATACTTCCATCAGAGAGGCCAAAGGGCTGAGAGCACACTTCTTGGCTTGAAAGCTGCCCCACATTTTTGAAAAATGACTACTTGCAGATTTATCAAGTTATGAATAATTTTTCACTCTGAGATCCAAAACACATACAGTTCTTTTTGTATATCTAACAACAATGGGACGGGAAAATAATTTGGTTTCCATTAGCAAATCAATGGGGTTGGGTAGAGAGATGGACTAAGAGATGAAAATGGCCACAACCACAGAACATTACAATCTGTTTCCCTTGGGGGGGAAAGTCATACCGATAGAGATCCAATTGAAAACCTTGGATGGAAAGGGTTGTTTAAAAAAAAAAAATTCAGCTCTCTTCCTGCATTGGAAATTTATTATATATACTTGGACAAGCAGTTTCCATTTTTTAAAAATTGCTGTGGTGGGTAAACATAATAAATTGATTCCAACCTATTAATGATGTTGAACTCCTCTGGACAGAAAAACTCAAATAATCAACCTAGGGAGAAAAAAAAAGTTTTTTAATGGTTGAAGGGAAAATAAAATCAACTCATCCACAGAATTGGAGCCAAACTCAAACTCCTGCTATGTCCAAGCCAAAAGGAAATAACATATGGTTCAAGTTCAGAAGCATTTGTTGTGAAATTTACAGCTGTAAAATTTGTCTAAAACAGTATAATCACCTCAAATCAAAGCCAGGGGCAATGGGAGAAATGAGTCTGGTATGTATTGTAAACTCCGTAAGATATATATTCAATTATGGCCTGAAAACCATGAATTCCTACTTCGGGACATTTCAACAGCCCCTCCCCCTTAAGTTTATGAAAACCAAGCATAAAAACTGTGGAGTTCTTGATGCTCTCTGAGCTTGGTTGTTCTGTTGCAGACCGTTCATTATCAAACTAGGTATCCTCATCAGTGCTAGTAGGAGTGAAGTCTCCTCTCTTTTTATATATTAGTGGCTTGCCTTGTCAATATTGGTGGGTGTATTTTTGGTGGTTTCTTGATTAGGCTTGTTTACTGTTAGTTTGTCTGCATATTCCAGTCAAGGAACTACCAACAATAAGATAAGACAAATGTTCTTATCAAGCTACAAGAGGATGAAAAATCTTTCTAAAAGTATGTTTGGTACAAGAGAATATTTGTAGCTCAAGGCTGAACTCTGGGCTCCTTAGTGTCTTTGAGCTTTGTTTTGTTTTTTGTCTTGCAGATGTTTCATTACCAAGATAGGTAACATCATCAGCACTAGAAGGATAGGATTTAGTCTCATTTTATGTACTAGTGGCTTGTCCTGTAAATGTCATTTACAGGTATTCTTGTTTTGAATACTTGAAAACAAGTATTCTTGTTTTCTTGATTAGGCTTGTTTACTGTTAGTTTGTTTATCTGCATATCCCAGTCAAGGAACTACCAACTCAGACAAAAAAGCTAACAGCCCAATCAAAGAACCAACAAGACCACTTCTACTAACATTTACAGGACAAGCCACTAGTATATAAAATGAGAGTAAATCCCACTCCTTCTATTGCTGATGATGTTACCTAGCTTGGTAATCAAACATCTGCAAGAAAACAACAAAGCTCAAAGACACTAAGGAGCCCACAGTTCAGCCTTGAGCTACAAATATTCTCTTGTACCATACTTTTAGAAAGATTTTTCATCCTCTTATAGCTTGATAAGAACATTTAGAGCTTTGCAGGGGAGGGGAGGAATGAGAAGAATTTGTTCAGTGTGAAAACCGGAATATACTGATTTTTCAGCAGCACCTTGCTAAGCATTTAAATTGTGTTGGTTTAAGCCCACTTTATACGCTCTTGCTACTATGCAAATACTACAAACATTACATTTTCCTTCAATGGTTTGAGAGTCATTTCCCAGGTGTCTGCTTTAGGAAAGGACTGCAGCTTTTCTTTGGATTATTTCCAGGCATTCTGAATGTTTGTTTCCCATTGTGAAAGATAGCAGTGGTCTCCTTTTAATCTCTTTTAATCCAGTTGAGAAGTTACTAATTAGGAAGCATTTAGAATGAAAAGGATGACTTTTCTAGATACTAAAAGAAGGAACCCTGAATGCTCCTGAGAGGAATACAGATCAGGCCTGGGTAAATTATTCAAGGAAGCAATTTGGCCATGAGCAAACTGACCTCTGAATCTGCTTCCCAAAGCTACAAACCAATCCTAGAAGAGGCAGCACTGCTGATTCTGGGCCTTTTGTGGATATTATATATCAGGGGTCAGTGATATAGTGGTGGGATTCAAAAAGTTTTTACTACCAGTTCTGTGGGCATGGCTTGGTGGGTGTGGCAGGGGCAGGATACTGTAAAATCTCCAGTCAGAGGCGGTATTTGCCGGTTCTCTGAACTACTCAAAATTTCTGCTACCAGTTCTCCAGAACTGNGGATACTGTAAAATCTCCAGTCAGAGGCGGTATTTGCCGGTTCTCTGAACTACTCAAAATTTCTGCTACCAGTTCTCCAGAACTGTCAGAACCTGCTGAACCTGCCAGCTGGAGAATTCTGGGAGTTGAAGTCCACTAGTCTTAAAGTTGCTAAATTTGGAGACCTCTGCAGTGTATATACCGGAATCCACATAGCAATTTCAACATGCCTGAAATCCTCAAGGCATACACTGAGCCCAGAACAGTATACAGGCAATCCTTGACTTACAACAGTTTGTTTAGTGATCATTTGAAGTTACAATGGGAAAGCCAGGTTCACTTCACAATGGTGCCACTAACTTAACAACTGCAGGGATTCACTTTCCTGAAAGGTCGTAAAATGGGGTAAAACTCACTTAACAAATATCTCTCTTATCAACAGAAATGTTGGGTCAATTGCGGTCATAATTAGACTACATGTACATGTCTAGAAAAACCACTCACAGGAAGCAAAATGATTGGGAATTACTATCCTGAAACAGAAAAGTGTGGGTACAATAGCAGTGAAAATATATGAATGTATGCATGTACATCTAGATCAGGGGTCTCCAACCTTGATAGCTTTAAGACTTGTGGACTTCAACTCCCAAAATTCCTCTTCTAGTGATGATAGCTTAGGAATTCTGGGAGTTGAAGTCCACAAGTCTTAAACTTGCTAAGTTTGAAGGCCCTTAATCTAGATCATTTGATTATATAAATAATTAAGGTTGGAAAGCATTCCTAATAGTCCTTCCTTGTCTTATTTTCCCAACAATACCCTTGAGAGGTGAGTTGGGCTGAGAGAGTGACTGGCCAAAAGTCGTCCCCCCCAGCCCTCCCCTTCATATCTAAGGTAGGACTAGAACTCACAGTCTCCTACCTTCTAGCCTGGTGTCTTAACCACTGGACCAAAATGGTTCTCCACTTCTTCAATGCTAGGATGGGGCAGCTTGCTATATTCAAATTTATACCAAATTATCTCAGTTCCAGCAGGATTTTCTTGGGCTAGTTTGGAGTCAAGTGAGAATGAACATGACTTGACGCTTCATCATTGTAAGGGAGAGATTGGTCAACTTGACTGAGTGGTCAATGTTTTAACTCCTGCATTAAAAAAAAAACTGAGCTTTTTTCTATACTTTTGATAATGGGAACACATCAGAGGTTGCATTCAGCAGATTTTGACCAGTTCTGGAAAACCGGTAATGGAAATTTTGAGTAGTTTGGAGAACTGACTGGCCCCACCTCCATCTATTCTCTGCCTCCCAAGTCCCAGCTGATCAGCTGGGTCTTCTTTTGTTGCCCTGCACAGGAGAACAGAGCTGGAAAGCAGGTTAGTGGGGTAGGGAGGGAATGGAGATTTTATAGTATCCTTCCCCTGGAGTGGGTTGGGAATGGAGATTTTACAGTATCCTTCCTAGCCACACCCACCAAGCCATGCCCACCAAGGCACCATGCCCACCAAGCCATACCCACAAAACCAGAAGTAAAAAAATTTGAATCCCATCACTGGGTACACACCTTTGGTTTTTAGTAATTTTAATTTTTTCTTCTATTTTGGTATAAAAAAATAGATTTATGTTTTTCAAAAGGCAATTATGTGGTTCTCTTTATTAACTATCAGCATCATATATTTTGTTTAATGACACACAAATGTTCCACCCTTGCTCTCTAGATTTTGAAAGTCTCAATCAAATGTCAGGAAGCTGACCTTGAAGGCAGTGGCAGAAGTGAAAGTAGATTTTTCTAGTGGCTTTGGAAAGTGCATTGTGGGAAAAATTACTTCACTGTTCCCCAAAACAATGATTCAGAAGTCCTGACTGAAAAAAAGACTGAAGGGCATATTTGTAGCTTTACCACAGAGATTCCAGAGGTCAGATCCATTCAGTATCTGGCAAGAAACTGCCATCATTCCTACCACTGAGAATGTATTTCATTGGACCCAGGAACCACAAGCTGCTGAATAATAGTGTTCTTTTATTTTTCTTGTGGATTGATTTTGCTATGATGGTTTCAGTTATGTGTGTAAAAGGAAACTTAGTTTATCACCACTTACTCTTACTTCCAAGTTTGGAGGTGTCCAACCTTGGCAACTTTAAGCCTCATGGACTTCAATTCCCAGAATTCTCCATTTAGCCATGTTGACTGGAGAATTCTGGAGGTTGAAGTCCAGGAGACTTAAAATTGTCAAGATTGGACACCCCTTCTCTAAATGAGAGGGTGGTTGTGGTATTAGCTTGCTTCCATTAATGTATTTTATCTAAGCATGTGTCTTACTATATAGCTTCACATTTGGATAATGTGAAGCTATGTAATAAGACACATGCTTAGATAAGACACATTCAGCTTCAGAAAATTTCTTTCCCACCTAAATGTTTGTTTTCACATTCTCAAGTACAATTCTCACGGGGGTGGTGAAAGCGGGGGAAAAAGCCCTTAAGATGTAGCTGAATAAAAATGGATATGTCCAGGTCTATATATAGAAGAAACATTTTAGTTTTCACTGTTTCATAACAGAAGCAATTCCTTATTCTTAAGAGGACTCTCCATTGCTTGGCAGGCATATTCATTTCCTTCTTGAGGATGGAGAATAAGGCAACTATTACCCTAGAGTGTGAATTTAAAATACAAAAAGCCATTGAATTTAAAATACAAAAAGCCATTTCATAGGGTAGAAGTCCCTCTTAAAATGTTTGGGAGACAATCCCCTTAACAGTTTATGTTAAGTGAATTTTGAAATGCAAATCAAAATCATGAATAATAATAAAAAATCTATTAAAATTTTAGTCAAAATTAATAAGCAGTTCCATTCTAGAGATACAGCTTAATTCACACATGCCAACTGCTTTCAGGAACCCTTGCTTTCTGAATTGAAAGGATAAATATACAGATGTGGTATTCAGCAGGTTCTGACCAGTTCTGGTGAACTGGTTGCGGAAATTTTGAGTAGTTCAGAGACCCGGCAAATACCACCTCTAACTGGAGATTTTACAGTATCCTTCCCCTGCCACGCCCATCAAGCCACACCCACAGAACCGGTAGTAAAAAAAAAATGAATCCCACCACTGTAATATACTAATACTTTTTATCAGAGCCAGTGACATTAGTAATTAAAAAAACATAGCCCCAAGACTTCAGTGTTTTGCATTGTGCCCATTAGAGACAGTATAAAAATACAGTGAAGCAGAATGCAGCGAGAAAGAAATGTATGGGCAGGAGAACTCAGATATTTTGATTTTTGTAAAATCCGTTCTAAAGACTATTATAGTTATTAGTTCTTTTGAGCTCCAACCCAAGGCCATGAGTGATATTGTGGTTGACAATATCAAAAGCCACAGAAAAGGAATGTTGAAGAAGGTTGTGCTTCTTTATTCATCTTCATCAACTACTATGGTCACAATAGCAGTATCAACTCATAAAACATTTCTATGTCCGGTTTAGAGTTGCTATGAACAGAAAGGGGAAGGGAAATGAGTTTGAAAGAGCAGTGCAGCAGTTTGGAAACCAAAGTGCATTCCATTCATATCTTGCAAAGATTATAACTAAGCACTGGAGTTTCTGCCATGCAAATCTCTAATTGGAGAACATGATTGATGACTGCTAGCTATGAACATGTCTTGTTGGAGAATATGAATTATGATATACACAGGGGGGTGGGGAAAAACCAGGATGACAGTGAATTACATGTCTCAGAATCTCCTACATACAGATCATACTGACATGTTAGCTCCTAATAAATCCTTTGATGTTTTTGAAGCTTGGCTTGATGCTCATGATTTAATTAGGGCCACTTTCGGAATCCTGACAAGCAGTTCCCAAACCAGGCTTAACCCTGTATGAGAATGGGTCTGAACAAGCAATATCATTTGGGATTGCCTAGAAATGAGATTTCAACCTTTACTTCAGGATGATAGATGTGTATTATTTTTATTTCAATAATACAGTATTTTTAAGCAACTGAGAAACACAACATACATCAAGAAGTATTAATCCTTTCAAATCTATACTCAAATCTATCAGATTTCACAACCTAGGATTGACAGCTGTCCAGATAACAAATTAAGGATTTTGGTGTTCCAGATATTGATCTCAAGAAGTACATACTCAAAAATATATTTAATAATTGATTATTGATTAAGATCTTGCACCATTCTTTTGGTTTGTCACATAATGGGCAATCAATTTGAGATGGTCACAAATAGTTTATCTGTAGAAAGTTTGTAAACTGGTGACAGTTTGAAGTATTATAAAGTTTATTCCAGAGCTTTTCCAGAGCTATTATAAAGTTTATTCCAGTCCTTCATCATCTGAAACACTATTAACTGAGCAAATAAAAATTAGCAGTGAACTAACAATATTTCACCACCATTAGTTTCAAAGACTATAAATGCTTTATTGGTGTCTTTTTATATGTACTTCCATTTGCACTGCAGTCAACATTACTATCTTCAATGTTAACATCCCATTTTTCTAAAAAAAAAAAAAAAGCTGAAAAACATGGCCATCAAAACTCAGCCATTTTGTGCTTGTATGTCATTTGTGAGATTTTTCGGAGTTGAAATTCACAAAAACAATGCTAGGAATTATCAACAACTCACAAACAAACATTTGTCATCTTGAGCACAATTAAATGTATGGGACAATTGTGATGTGTTTGAAAAAAAAATACAGTTACAACCTACAATATGTGCAAACACTATATGGAAAACCAGGATTATGAGTGGAAAACCAAGCCTTGTAATGCAAGGATATCCACAGTCCTACTGAAAGCATTTTTTTTTCCTATCAGAAAGAGAAATAGCAGAGTAAATGAAATCGGGATGATCATCTTGCAGAAAATTGAGACCTCTGAGGCTCTGTAGGACAGAAGGACCTCAGAGAGATAGATAATCAGTATACTATCAGAATCCTAATTCTATCAAGATATAAACACGTTGTTTTGTATATATTTAGAAATGATTGACTCTTAATTTAAGGGAGGGCAAAAGATAATCTTTCCTCCAAACCTATTGAACTCATTTGAAGGGGGTTAACCAACCTCTCTTCATCCATCCAGAGCTTGGTGAGGCAAACAAGAAGCCATTTCTCTTCCTTGATTAAATCACAAATAAAATGTCCCTCCTTACAAGCTGATTTCGTAAAGTGGACTTGTCTAGAATTCCCTTATTGCAACATTTTTTGAGGATTTTTTTGTATTTTCTTTATAAGAGTGCCAAGCGAAAATAATCGAATAATATACCTTAAAAGATCATAAAGCTTTTAAAGAGGAAATGCTGCCACATTTCAATAAGTGGTAAAATGGGAATTAGGAATTGTTCATTGCCAAAAAAAGAAAGAAAAATCTCAAAGAAGTATCACCACTTCCTTAAAAAAATTGTATCAGTCTTAAAAAACAAAACAAAACCCACAACTACTATGAAGCTATAGGAAGGGGAAAGGGAGATAAATGTCTGTGACATTGTGATAGAAAATGCTTAGGAATTTTTGTGTGACATTGCAACGAAAGTATGAAAGGGAAGCTTTACATGACAATATCACAATGTACATTTCCTCATTCTGGCATCATCATAGTTTGGAATGGATAGCTATGTTATTCAAGTGATTTTTTACAAGGAATATTACATGGTAACCTTATTTTCTGCATATTAGGTCATAATGTGGCTGTAAGGCTACAGCTGTTTCCAAAAACTACACATCTGGTAGAGATTTAGGAGGAATTAACTTAGGAATTAACATTTAAAAAAATAGTTGAAAGTACAAAAGGAAATTGATCTTAAATATTTTCATGATCTTTGGAATAACAAGCAGGAACATCCTGTTTGTATATATATCAGTGGCTTCAAAGAATGTGAAATTATCTCTTTCAACATTTGTTTTTATATATGTATATATATATATAGATAGATAGATAGATAGATCTTTGGTTATTCTGCCGCATAAAATTGGAAGTATCTAGGCGACGTTTCAATGAAATCTCATTCGTCATCTTCAGGCTTGTGTCTTCGGTTTTGTGCTTCTCAGAGTAATGTGAGCTTGCAGCTGCTTCTTCCTGGAAGACTCGAATAACCAAAGATCCACATACAAATACCCGCAAAAACCTCAGAAAACATATATATATATATTTGTTCAGCTTCCTTCGGGTATTATCCCATGTCACTGTAGTGCTTTTAAAGTTGTAGCAACGTTTCAGCTGTCTCATCTGCCATCATCAGGCTTCTTATCTGAGTATTGAATGTGGGTCAGGCTCTCACAGCCGTTGTCTTTAAATTGGTTACGCCTTGCTGTCCCAGGATGTTTTTTCTCTTATCCTGATTGTTGAAAGTCTGTGTCTTGTTTATAATGCGGACTTGGAATTTGTTGATTGTGTTTCTTTGTCTTTCTGTTTTTTGTGGCTTTTGATTGGCTGGCAACCACTCTAGTTCCTGTATTGGAAGGCTTCAGTTGCAGCTTGGCTTCGTGTGAAAAAAGACGGCTATAATCTATAAGGAAGCTAGGTTTCATCTGGGTGCCTGGTTGGGTGTGCTTGAAGCTGGATGATATCGAGAGCGGAGTACTGTTTGTACCCAAGTGTTTGCCTGGCTTGTGTGTGAGATTTTTCTATTTGAGATGCGCTCCAAATGGATTGACAGTCTGATGGAATCATCTCTTCTATTCATGCTTTCAGGTCTTTTTCAATCTCATGGCTTCTCTGATGAATTCTGTGGCTGGTTTTCTATAGTGGCTAGGGTTTTTGGGTTGCCCTGAAGTTGATGTTGTGAACCTGTGGTTTATCATGTCTTTGGACTATGAGAGGTTGTTCAAGTTTTTTTACTGCATTTTTTTGTTGACAGGCAAGGTACTTATTCTTCTATTGTCTGTCCAATGTACATGCCCGGGCATCGATGCAACAGCGGAACTTCACTAATGCCTTGGTTTTCCAGGTCAATTTTGCCCTTGGGTTTCTTAAGGATGAGCTGTATTTTTTTGTCTGTTTGAAAGGCAGTCTATGTGATGCCTGTTTAGTAATTCTCCCCCCTTTCTACTGAATTTATCTGTAGTACCTCTTACTGTAGGGGCAAGACAGCTGTCCATAGGTTCTGTTGCGTCTTCAATAGGTCTCTGTATGTCCTTGTCTTGTTGGTTTTTGTGGATCAAGTTGGCTATTTGTTTTTTGGAAGCCGATTGCTCTCGAATACTTCAGTCAAGGTGCATAATTCAGTCTTTCATATGGTCTTATCTCCAGATGACGATTGGTTCGTGTAATTAGTGTTTCCCACGGGAATTATCTGTGATGACGCGGATGGTGGTGGGATTGGGCGTTGACGGTAGCGATTTGGTGTGTGTTTTCTTCTCGGTAGTATTGGTGTATAGTTCCCAGTGTGCCATCTTTTTCTTTGTAGATTAGTACACTCTAGAGAATGTAGTTGTTTTTTGTTTATTTCCATTTCCATGCGTGAACTTGCATGTCTGGGGTTTTGCTGTTTTAGTTGTGTTAGGACATTGTTTTAGGTTTCCTTCTTTATATCCATGGGCGCCATAAATCTACAACTAAAATGTGTCATCGATTGTGATTGATTACTAGCCCATAGTTTGGGTTGTTGTCTATGGGTAGCATTAGCCAGGGCTACTGGATTCGAATTTATCTTCCTAATAGAACAGGTTTGCCCAGGACGAGTGACGGGTACAGTGGTGACCCCATAGGGGCTCCGATCAATTTGCTTGCATCTTTGTCCATTTGTTATAAACATATGTGTTGTTAGCAGTGTTCGGTTAGTTCCATGAGTCTTTAGCTGCGTTGTACTTTATTTTTATGATTCAAGAAGTTTCATTTATATCGGGACGTGAACTACGTGAAGGAGTGAACACCCACGTGAACTTACAAAGCAGATTTCTCTGTTCCACGTGTAGATCTTTGATCATTTCTAAGAAGTGATAGAGTTTTACTATGAAGCTGCCAGTTCAGCATGGGCTTCTGTAGTTGTTTGGTAAGTGTTGTAGCTAGGTTTTTCAGTAAGGTTTGCTCCTTATGATGAGCTGGACTACTGGGTCTGAGAGGTAATCCTTCTTTGTGTGAGTTTATTGTTGGGAGCCATAATTTGGAGCATCTAAAGATTATTTCTCTTGGAATGACTCGTCTAGTTGGATTTCTTTTGCTTATGTGGCTGGTAAATTTATCTTTCCTTGTAATTTCCAGATATGTAGTTTCGAGTCTTGTGTTTATAGTTGTTCGTGGAGTCTTTGGAAGTATAGGTCTGTCAAATTGTTGCCATAGTCTTTCTGTCCATTTACTACTGTGGAATATCCCTTTGTTTTGATGGGAGTAGAGTTATTATGCTGTTATATTCTTCAGGTTTGTAGTGCTTCTGACATTCATCTTTTCTGCAATTTACTTTATGGTGGTTTCGTTGGTGCCTAAATGTTAGTAACCTCTGTGTCTTATTCGTCAGCTTCATCTGTATTATAATTTGTTAGGCTGGTTCTACTACCACTATGATGGATTCGGTTGAATTTTTTTTGGTCTATAGCATAATTGAATCCTTCGGTTAGACATTCTTTTTCATTTTTTGGGGAGTTCTCTGTTGGAAACGTTATATACTCATTGTTTCAGTGTTGCTGTGAGTCTGTGGGGTTGTTGTCATGTCATGTTTGTTACAAAACTTCAAATACAGACATCCTGATGATGTGCCCAGATGAGATTCTTGCTGAAAGCGTTGCTACAACTTGAACAGAACTACATGAGCTACAACTTTAAACAAACTACTAAATGACGTGGGAATAAGTACCCGAAGGAAGCTAAAACAGCAAATTATTATATATATATATCTATATATATATTTAATTATATATATTATATATATATATTATATATAATACATAATATTATATATGATGTCTGCTGTGATTGTTGTGTGTGTATCAAACGCATCAGTGGGGAAATATTTCTAAAAATCAATTTCCCAAAGCCTGTTAAAATAGATGATAATGACTTGTTTGTAATAATAGATACTTTTCTTTGTGTGTGAGATATCCAAAGACAGAGACAGAAGAAAAGCCTTACAGCCTACATAAACCAGTTCAAACTATCAGAAATAACCTTACATGAAAGATGTTCTGGAGTATTAGTGATTCTTTCTTATAATTTTAATCACTTCAGAGGATTTCTGCTTTTGCAAAACATCCTCCTAGTTCTTCTCTCGCAGACCAGAACTACTGCTTTCTACAAAGAAATACGGCTCTCTAGTGGAATCTGAGATAAAAAATTCTATGACAGCTCACTTACCTTGTGTATAAATCTGATGTGATAAATAACCCTGCTTGAACCTGGTTCAGGAGTTTTTCAACTAATGGCAGAAAAAACCTTGGTCGTATTTTTGTGCTTTCGTAAAGGATTTATTGATGATGGCAAGAGTAAAAGCAACATGGGGAGGGGTGGAAACATTGTGAAGATGACA
>BHFT01009312.1:0-13365 GCA_004320025.1 Laticauda laticaudata
TTCCAGGAGACCATGGAGAGGTAGGATCTGGAATCCACCTCCATGTTGCACTGCTGGCCTTCAATTTTGACCAGCACGTGCACTTTTCAGGCATCGGTTGTGTTCAAATGCCCAATGGTGACTATCTGGTGGGTCTCCTCCTTCCAGTGGTTTTCACTGAGCTGCTTGTTCCTGCCTTCGCAGCTCCACCGGTTCTCTGCGTGCAAGTCTCTGGTTCTGGAGGGGGTGCTGTCACATCGCCTCAGGCTGTAAGTCCTCTTGTTTCGGCAGACTTTTACAATGTTCCCCCTTTTCTCACAGTGTCGGCATATGGCATCTAGGAATCAGCAATCTGAACAGGGGTGGTTTCCTCCACACCCGGCGCACTGAAACCCTGACTTATGACCTCTCCGCTCTCGTCGGTCTCATTCCAACTGGAGTCTGTGGATCTCTTCCTCATCATCATCTTCGGTCTCAGAATGGGAATCGATGTTCCCATGGTGTGTGGTCGTTGTCTTCTGGCTCGCCTCTGGTCTTTTGTTGGGCTGGGTTGGCTTCCATGTTCATCTGCTGCATTTTGGCCACTGACTTTTTTGCTGCCTCGGCTGCAGTGGCTTTGGCAGTGGCTTCTGTGACTGTGATGTCCATTTGTGCCATCAATCGGCTCTGAAGCACAGGGTCTCTTAATCCAAGAACCACCCAGTCTCTCATAGCCTCGTCCATGTCGGAGAATCTGCACACACCCCCGATGTTCCTTAGGGCCACCACGAAGTCTCCGATACTTCCTTCTGATCCCTCCTATAAAACTCATGCCTCCAGATGAGGTTGGGTGCGTAATGGTTCCTTAGTGCGTAAGGAACTAAGGAACTAACTAACCATTAATGGCTGGTGCATAATGGTTCCTTAGCAGCCGGTCCAGGTCTCTCCACGCCATCTCTTTCACGTCTTGGGATCTGGCCAGCGCCTTGGCCATCTTGAACACTGTGGGCCCGCAGTGTGTCAGGAACACGGCTCTCTTCCTGTGATCGTTGGTGTCCTTCAGGTTGTTGCTCTTGAGGAACATGAGGAATCAATCGATATACAGTTCCCAGTCCTCGGCTGCCTGATCGAATGGTGCAGGTGGCGAATTGCTGCTGGCCATCTTGTCGGTTGTTCAGCTCTGGTTGCCATGTGCTCGACTGGTCTCTTTGTCTCAGGATCTCACCCTTGTCACCAGTGTTGGATTGTGAGAAAGAGACTCGAGACCAGTGTGACTTTTCAGCTCTTTATTAGTTGTTCCAATCTGTGCTAGACCTCGGAGCCACAGCAGCCCTTTAAATAGGGATTGCTCGTGGCTTGCTGGCCAATGATGGCTCTCTGAATTTCCCGCGATTGGCCTGGCCAATCGCAATTGATTCAGAGTGAGCCAATCACAGTACTTCCTTCAGCCAATCAGTTCATAGTGTTTCTGGACCAATTGGATTGGGGTATTTTTCAAGTATGCTAATATAGAACAATAAGCATAACACTTTCTCTTTTCTATGTCTCCAAAAGGATTTCTTTTTTCATCCCATGTTATAAATTTATATCATGGAGTAAATATTTCTTTGAAAATAAGCTATATATAACTTTAAATCTAGAATTGTTGAGCTCTTACCAGTAATAAAAGGCATAGTTTGCTATTTTGGGAGAAGCTTTAATTGGGCTTAAATCCCAAGGGAACTTGGGCATGCTGCCTGCAAAACCTAGTGTCATCTTGGTCCATGCCAGAATTCTGCTCTGATCTGAAGAATAAGATCTATAAAGGCATCAATGAACCTTTTCCATCTTTCATTAAACAACATTAGTTCAAAGACTGGAAATATAAAGAATAGCTGAATTCTTTCCAAATGATCTGGCTCAATGGTTGAAATGGAAAACGCAAGCAAACTTGACATGTTTTTTGACATGAATAAACCATCGTTATTTCTGAGTCCTGTCGCTTTTTAATTGTTTTTCCCATTTTTTTCCATACTAATTTGGCCATTTTTTTCTCTTAAAGCATGCACGACATTCACATTTCAGTTTTGAGAATTTTGAATGTATACATTTGGGGTTAATGACTCCACTGAAAACATTCAGAGAAAGGAGACATCTGATGAACAATTATGTTCCAAACCACAAGCAAAAAAATCAAGGCAATTCATAACAGAACTTGCAACAGTATAGTATTCATTGAAAAACCCTGCATATCGGGAGGGGGGGGAGAATAAATTCAGGATTAGGGTTGGAGTCTTCACATGTAAGGGGCCCACAAATATATCCTGCATAGCTTGGTTGTTTCTAGATTCAGTCCAAGGACAGTTTTGCTGTCACAGTTGCTAGACTTGAATGTACATTTGACCCTGGTTTATACTAAACTACAGTGAAAACTGAATATACTAGCTATATATACTAGCTAATATATAGCTGTTTCGATTTACTACATTAAAATGTTTTCTACTACAAGCTTCAGTGCTTCTTTTACATTTAGCTAAGCCAGCTTTTCTGTTTCGGCCTATGGAAATATATAGTGAATGATATAGCATCCCATCTACAAGTTGGATTGCACCACAAAGGCCTGTTTCAAAATATACACTAATTAAAGAACACTGTTTTAATTGAGTGGTTTTTGAAAGACTGCTGTAGCCAGACTATAGGGGAAAATGAATTATACTGGAAAGAGATATAAACTAAATCAGTGCCTCAACTCAATGCAAAACTTTTGGCCAAGCATGGTATGAAGCAATTAAGAATGGTTTTTAACTTAGACAAGTGCAGGATAAAATGCCTAAGTCTCCCTACCCCTGACTGTGAATTGCTCTACCCAGAGATGCATTTAGAAAATGCAGCTCCTGGGCAATGCTAAAGTGTTATGTCTCACTGGTACCAACAAAGTAAAAAGTCCAAATTTCAAACTGAAAACACAAATAAGCAAGCAAGTCCAGGAATTACCGGGTTAATTTACTTGATCTGATAATGTTCTTGGCAGTCTCACGCAAGCTGTCTGCCAAGTTTGATAAGAAAACAGAAACANGCTTTATCCTCAGTTAGAGGCTCTGATACGCTCTCCTGATTATCTGCCGACACCTGAGGTACAATCAGGGAGGAAGAGCCTGCCGAGGAGGAAAGTCCTGCGGAGGAAGGTAATTCTAAATCCTCTAACAAAGCAGGCTCAAACCTCTGAGCCAAATCCTCCTCTTCTTCACTGACCAAGTCCTTGACCTCTGACAAAGCAGGCTCAAACCTCTGAGTCACAACACTAATGTATGCCATACAAGAGAGCAAAATCAAAACTGTCTTAAAAAAAGAACCCTACCTATTAATTGGAAAGGAAAAAATTGACAGAGAAGAATCCAATTATAGTGCTCCTTGCTATTGGTGGTCCTAGAAACAGCCATTTATGTGTTAGCAGGGTTATGGGAAAGAGCAAAATATATGTACAAATTAGTTTTAACCATCCACTCGTGTCTGACTTTTAGCGACTTTATAGGCAATTGCTTTCTATGTTACGCTGTCAAGCACACCATCTTTCAGTTGTTGGATGTTCATCTTTGAATTAGTTTTGATGGTATCAAGCCAGCAAAATCTTTGTTTGTCCCATCTTCTTGATCCACTAACCATTCCTAGCATCTTTCACTTCTCTAATAAATATCATTATTATTTCTTTTTTTTCTTTTTTATTTTTCTTATATGTATCCATGTATTCATAACTATGTTTTTACTTATACCTATTATCTTGTAAGCAACTGACATAAATAAATAAATAAATAAATAAATAAATATTTTTTTTAAAAAAAAGGCATGACATAGCAAAAGTAAATGAGACATAGTTGTGTGATTTTGGCTTCTAGTGATGTTTCTGGATTCAGCTGTCCACGATACAAGCAAAAATTTATGCTAACACCACAGTTCAAATGCATAAATAATGTCCAGTTTTCAGATCCATACATGATTACAGGGAAAATTATTGCTATAACTAGCTTGCTTTTGTATTTGTATCAATGTATCTGCTTTTCCAGATCTGATTCATGTTAACCATTGCAGTGCAACCTAAGGTTTTTCTGCATTTGATTCCAGGTGTAGAACTGCCATCTTGAACAATTCTTGATCCATAGACAACAAATTCTTGAACTACTGCAGTTTCCTTCTTGTTGATTTTAAACATCTAAGATTATGGGAAAGGAAAAAAATAAATGGACAAATTAGACAAACCATCACAGTAATCCAATTTGCAATAGTGCCTTGCATTGAAAAGTTGAATCCCTTCATCTTGACACCATGACAAAAATAGACCTCCTTGGTTTAGCTGGCTACTTCAATACAGTGCAAAGAATCACATGTAGCTCCTGCAATAGTAAGGCCACTCTGATCCAGCAGTTCAGAGGGGATCCCCCAGTTGAAGGTTCAGCTTTGAGGGGACACTTCAGACAAAGCTTCAGTAAATCAAGGTGCCTTTCAAAGTTTCAAAGCACAAAGCTGAAAGCACCAGCCTGAGGATGGCGAGTGGGACCTCGCTGAAATGTTACTGAAGCCCATGTCCCACTGCACCAACGGATGCAAAGAGGATGTAAAATGGACAAAAAAGCTTGCCATCTGTTGGAAAATGCGATGGCATCCCTTGTGTTCTCATGTGTACGTGATTCATATGCTCTATCCATCAAACATCAGTCCTACTGCTATTTCATCCGCTCAAAAGTTTTGAGCTGCACAAAACTTTTTGAGTGGATGAACTTTCCCCGCCGCGTACGATGTACGATACCATGACACATGCGGGCAACAAACATTCTATGTCATTGTCATCCGTTAAACGTCCACTGGATCCTCTCGGCATCCTCTGGACATCCCCTCAACTCACATCCGCTGCAGCTGAAAGCAGAAAGAGGGAGGAAAGCGAAAGGTACAACGGAATGTCCACACAGCGTTAGTAGCATGGAAATAGAAAGGAAGGAAGCGGATGCATTCTCAATATATAAAGCATTAAATGGACAAAAACGTTCGTATATGGGACGTATCTCAGATATTTAGGATGTCTGGAGTATGCCTAGAGTACGTGGAAGAACAGCTAGTAGAAAACTGACATTTCCTATAAAAAGGGGGAGGAAATCACCTGGATCTCACTATCAGTCCAGCAGCCTTGGTGTACAGACCTCTTCAGCTTGCTCTTGCTCTTCCACATCATCCATTGATTTCCACCATGGATCGATCAACACTCCTTATGGTAGCTAGCCATCATTCACACACCAGAACCAAGCCGTCTTCGACTGTTTCCCTTTTCTACGCAAGGAGAAGGAGACGTCCAAGAGCTGTCTGGGTCCAAAGATGGATTGGGAGAAGAGTGGAGTTTGGACTCTATGACAAGCTGATGGGGTGGAGCTGAGAATGAAAACACCGGCATTCCAGCACTTCATGAGGATGCACTAGCGCATGTTTGACGAAATTGTGGAGCGTCTTGGACCCAGGTTGACCAAGCAGAGCATCAACTTCATCCAAGCCTGGACACTGGACTGAAGGTGGGCACTAATTCTGCGCACCTGGCCTCTGGAACCACGTACAGAAACATGCCAGTATGCCTGGAGGGTGCCACAGCAAGTCTATCAGCAAAGTGGTTCAGAGAAGTGGTGCAGGCCATCATCGAAGAATACATCGGAGGAGCTGCTCCAGTGCCCCACCACTGAAGAAGGCTAAAGAAAGTTGCCAGAACAAGTGTCTGCGAAGGAGGAACTTTCCCACACCCGTTGGAGCCATAGATGGGAAGCACGTGGCCTGCAAAGCTCCACGCAACTCAGGGTCCTCTTATCACAACTACAAGGGCTTCTTCAGTATCATCCTCTTTGCCATGGTTGATGCTGACTACAGTTTCATGTACATCGATGCTTCAGGCAACGGGTCTGCTTCAGATAGCCAGGTATACAACACCAGTGACCTCAAGGATAGGCTGGAATGCAATCTCATTCATGGGTTTTCCAGATCCAGACCCCCTACCCAATGACACACCAAGATGTGCCCTACTTCATCATGGGTGATGAGCCTCTCCCTCAGAACCTACCTCATGAAGCCCTACAGTTGTTTTTTAAACAACTACCATGCAGCATCACCCAGGGACTGTGAGGAGCATCATAGAGGCTTGCTGCATCCTGCACAATCTCAGCGAACCCCCTACCCAGTGTTGCAGAACAGGCTTGTGGACCGTCAACAAGGGAATGGGGACATGGAGCCTGGTGAATGGAGGCAAGGACGAAACCTGATAGACACTGTGGATGTACAAGCCCCAACAGAGCTCACGGTGAAGGGAAGAAGCAGCGGCAACCTACTGAAGCACTGGTGCAACTCCCAGCTGGAGCAGTGAAGTGGCAAGACAGGAATGGTAGATGCTTAATGGATGCTCCTTGAGCCTGTCTCCATCACACTGATGAGATTGTACCATGTATGTTGAGTGGCCTTACAATGAAAGAATAGAAAAGAGTTTTGTTATTTTGAAATGTGTTGATCAATGATTAAATTGTTATTGATATAAAGGGCCAATTTGTGTGGCAGCTGGGAGGGTGTTCCACTATGCTTGCACTGGAGGTTTTATCCCCATCCCTGGGTCCTTCCCAGGGTCCTTCCCCATCCCACAACTATCTCTTACCCATCCCACAGCTATCTACCCATCCACAGCTATCGCTTACCCATCCCACAACTATTCCTTACCCATCCCACAGCACTATCCTTACCCATCCGCACAGCTATCCTTACCCATCCACAGCTACCTTACCCATCCCACAGCTATCCTTACCTATCCCCACAAGCATGCAAAGCGCTTAACCATTTGTTCAAGTTTTTCACGCAACACTTTTATTAAGTAAACTAAAATGAAACCAAGTGTGTGAAGCAACAGATAACCTTTTTTTAACAACTGTCTTAAGTAAATTGTATGACTTTATTAAAAAGCAAAATGAACCAGTAAAGTGTCTTTAAAGCAAAGATAAGGTGAACAGGTAACAACTCAGTCTGCTGGCACTACTTCTCAGTCACTCTGAGGCATGTCCATGGTCTCAGCTGTCGAGCGGCCAGGGACTTGTGGAGGTGGCTGTTGCTGGATGGCTGGTCTGAGTGCCATTGGGTGCCTGGCCCGAGAGTACAAACAGGGGATGTGTGTTCAGGAAGCTGTCAGAGAGCTGACTCAGTCCCGTGAGGTTGAGAGGCCCCTTCTCAAGGACCTGGGATGTCAGGCACAGGACGTGAAGACAGATTTTCTGTTGAGGGGCTTGGCCTGTGGGGTGGAGGAAGATGAGTGTAGTGGGGGTGTCTGGTCTGTCAGCTGGGATCAGGTGAGGCATCTGTGGCATGTCGATGTACCTGGGCTGGACTGGGAAGGGATGCCTCTGGTGTGGGGAAGTCCCTGGTAGCTTTGTAGCCTTGGAAGGTGAGGGACTGTTCGAAAGCCGTGGAGGGCTGGACACTACGCCTGGGGTGGAGGAGCAGACTGGAGTGGGTCCAGGGGCAGGCTTCAGCTGCGGCTGGAAGGGTGGTGCAGCATTGCTGTGATTTTCTCCGTTCATACCTGGGTACTGGCCCTCGGCAGGTCCATGAGCGGTCTGGCTCAACGTGTGATGAAGGGCTTGCGGTAAGAGGATGGCATATTGCTTGTGAACCAGCTGAGAGAGAAGATCTCTGCTGGTCTGATGGTGTCTTGAATGGTCTTGATGGAGAGCGGATAACAATGGATGGAGCCACCCCAAAATTTTGTGCTCGTCCGCTGTGTCCTTTTTTGCATACGTTTTGCATTCCGTCGGCCAGTATGACTTAAGCCTTAAGGTACTCTTAATCTTACAGACGGAAAAAGACCCAACCACACCTAGACCACATATATATATATACTATAGACATACATATATATACTACATGCAGAAGCCTGATGATGGCAGATGAAGACTTCTGAAACGTTGCACAAACTTTTAAAAGCACTACAATGACGTGGGATAATAACCGAAGAAAACTAAACAACATACATATATATGTGTGTGTGAGTGTGTGTGGTGTGTGTGTGTGTGTGTGTGTGTTTTAAGTTTTCGCGGGTACTTACATGTGTGCTGTTCAGCTTCCTGCGGGTATTATCCCACGTCATTGTAGTGCTTTAAAGTAGTAGCAACGTTTCAGCATAACCTCATTGCCATCATAGGCTTCTGTATTGAGTTTGTATGTGGGTCAGGCTCTCACGGCTGTTGGTTTTAAATTTTGAGGCTAGCCTATTGCTGTCCCGGGAATGCTTTTTTCTTCATCCTGATTGTTGGAGTCTTGGTCTGTGTTTATTGGACTTGGAGTTTTGTTTGATTGGTGTTTCCTGGTTTTTTCTGGCTGTTTTGTGGCTTTAATTGGCTGGCAACACACTGTGTTCCTATATGTGAGGCTTTCAGTGCAGCTTGGCTTCGTGTGAAAGGACGGCTATTATCTGTTAGGAAGCTAGGTTTCATCTGGGTGCCTGGTGGGGGTGTGTTTGAGCTGGAGGTATCAGGAGGAGTCTGTTTTGTGCCCAGGTTTTTGCCTGGCTTGTGTGTGCAGATCTTTCTATTTGAGAGTGCAGGCTTCCAAATGATTGACTGTCTGGTAGAATCATCTCTTCTATTCATGCTTTCAGGTCTTTTTTCAATCTCTATGGCTTCTCTGATGATTCTGTGGCTGAGGTTTTCTATAGTGGCTAGGGTTTTGGTGCCATTGAGTTGATGTTGTGACCTGTGGTTTTCATGTGTTGGACTCGTGAGGAGGTGTGTTTCCAGCTTTTTTTATTGCATTTTTGGTGTTCATCCAGGCGGGTACTCATTCTTCTATTGGTCTGTCCACATGGCCGGGCAATGATGCACAGGGAACTTCGTATATGCCTTGGTTTTCCAGGTCAATTTTGTTTTTGGGGTTTTTAAAAGGATGGCTGCTATTTTTTTTCCTTTTGAAGGCAGTCTTGATGTGATGCTTGTGTAGTATCTTACTGATTTTGTCTGTAGTACCTCTTTAGAGGCAGAACAGCTGTTCCATAGGTCTGTTGATTTCTAGTCTCTATTATGTCTTAGTGTGTTTTTGTGGATCAAGCTAGTGATTTTCTTTTGTGAAAGCTGTTGGCTGTCAGTACTTTGTCAGGGTGCATAGTTCAGTCTTTATATGTGTATTGTCGTCCAGGCGTTTGGTTCTGGTGATTAGTGTTTTGGCCATGGAATTTATCTGTGCTGGGTGGTGGTGGATTAGGCATTGAGGTAGCAGTTGGTGTGTTGTTTTCTTCTGGTATACGGTGTGTCCCTAGTGTGCCATCTGTCTTTTGTAGATTAGTAATCTAGGAATGGTAGTTGTTTGTTTATTTTCATTTCCATGGCGAACTTGATTTTGGGGTGTGTGCTGTTTAGGTGTGTTAGGAAATTGTTTAGGTTTTCTTTTCCTTGGGCCAAATCACTAATGTGTCATTGATGTATTTAGCCAGAGTTTGGGTTTGTGTTGGTGGCATTAGCCAGGGCTCTGGATTCGAATTCTTCCATGAACAGGTTTCCAATGATGGGTGAGAGTGGTGATCATAAGGATACACCGTATACCAGAAGAAAACACACACCACCGCTACCTCAACGCCCAATCCCACCACCACCAGCACAGATAATATTCTGTGTCCAAACACTAATCGCCAGAACCAAATTGCCTGGCAGACAAGACACATATAAAGACTGAACTATGCACCCTGACTAAAGTACTGACAGCCAACAGCTTCCACAAAAGCAAAATCACCAGCTTGATCCACAAAAGCACACTAAGACATAATGGAGACCTAAAAGATTGAAAGACCTATGGAAAGCTGTCCTGCCCTACATAAGAGGTACTACAGCAAAATCAGTAAGATACTACACAGGCATCACATCAAGACTGCCTTCAAAACAGACAAAAAATTAGCAGCCATCCTTAGAAACCCCAAGAGGTAAAATTGACCTGGAAAACCAAGGCATATAAAAAGTCCCCTGTGCATCATGCCAGCTACTTACATTGGACAGACCAATCGAAGAATAAGTACCCACCTGGATGAACACAAAAATGCAGTAAAAAAGCTGGAACACACTTCTGACTAGTCCAACACATAAAAGCCACATGTCATAGCATCAACTTCATGCAACTAAACCCAAGCATTGTAGAAAACCCCAGCCACAGATTATCATAAAGAAGAAACAGAAAAAAAGCCATAGAGATTGAAAAAAGACCTGAAAGCATGAATAGAAGAGGTGATTCCACCAGACTGTCAATCATTTGGAAGCCTTCACTCTCAAACAAAAAATCTCCACACCCACAAGCCAGGCTAAACACCTGGGCACAAACAGACTCTCCCTGATACCTCAGCTCAAACACACCCAACCAGGCACCCAGATGAAACCTAGCTTCCTAACAAATGACAGCCTTTTTCCTTCTACTCAGAGCCAAGCTGCACTAAAAGCCTCCAATACAGGAACACAATATTGCAAGCCAATCAAGACACAAAAAAGCCACACAACAGACAGAAGATATCCGAAACACCAACCAGGCAAACACAGCAATCTCAAAGACCAATAAATACAGATTAAGACTCCCAACCAATCAGGATGAAGAAAAAAACCATTCTGGCACAGCGTAGGCTAGCCTCAAATTTAAAACTGAAATGGCTGTGATAGCCTGACTCACAGACGAACACAATACAGAAGCCTGATGATAGCATATGAGATTCTGCCGAAACGTTGCTACAACTTTAAAAGCACAACTACAATAACGTGAGATAATACCCGAACGAAGCTGAACAGCATATATATATATATATATACAGCACAATCTCATCTGCCATCATCTGGCTTCAGTATTGTGTTTGTCTGTGAGTCCTATATATATGTTTTCTTAAGTTTTCGCAGGTATTTATATGTATGGTATTCGGCTTTGTTCAGGTATTTTCCTGAAACCTCCAGCTCAAACACACCCCAACCAGGCACCCAGATGAAACCTCGCTTCCTAATAAATGATAGATGTCTGTTTACTCGGAGCCAAGCTGCACTAAAAGCCTCCAATACAGGAAACACAATGTTGCCAGCCAATCAAGACCAAAAAAAGCTTCAAAACAGACAGAAGATATTAGAAACACCAATCAAGCAGAACACAGCAAACTCAAAGACCAATAAACACAGACAAAGCTTCCCAACCAATCAGGATGAAGAACAAACCATTCTGGCACAGCGTAGGCCAGCACCAAATTTAAAACAGAAACAGCTGTGAAAGTCTGACTCACAGACAAACATTATACAGAAGCCTGATGATGGCAGATGAGATTCTGCCGAAATGTCACTTCAACTTTAAAAGCACAATTATAATGACATGGGAAAATACCCAAACAAAGCTGAATACCATGTAAGTACCCACAAAAACTTGAGAACACACACACACACATATATGTAAATCAACTAAAATGAATTTAAGGAAAAAGGAGGCCTATAGTTCAGAAATTCAGAAGAAAAGCAAAAATAATCTAACAAGGAATAAAACTTTATTCAAAAATTGGTTGCTTGAACATCATTACTAAATTAATGAAAGATACCATGTCCAGGCCATTTGTTTTTCTACCTCTTCTGTCCTCTCTTAGTGTCATGCACCAAGCCATATATCACTTCTAGGTAGCCAAGCATAGTTCTGCACATTGCACCAGTGGCCAGACTTCAAGCTGTTGGAATGTAACAATCCATTCCATTTACCTGGAGGAAACTCTCGAGAGAGGGACCAGAAATTTGTCTTGTTTCCTACGTTGCCTACAAGTAATAGATATAATTTTGCAATTTATTAAGAGCTATATTATAATGTAGTAATGGAGAATAAGACACACAACTTAGAAGAATGGAATATCCTCCCTAAGTTGATCATTTTTCTCACAAAGTACTAGCAATCGCTATCTAGACCTAGCCAGGAAACCAGTAATTTCCCGGGAATGAGATATGAGCAGGCATCTTATCTAAATTAGATAAGAATCAGTTCCTGTGCAGAAAAAAGGGGGGGGGGATTGAACAATATAAGATGAGGCTGGAGGAACTAATATGCTCAGAGATAGGGCAGAAAGCTGGAGGGAGGGGTATCACACTTTCAGCTTAGTCTTCAGTGCTCCTACTTCCCTTCTAAGTATGTTGCCCATTACTGAATATTTTGTATAGTGGATCAATGATATCAGGTCTGCCAGACCTTCCTTGGAAAAGTGCCACACCCTACCATTGTGCAGCTCAAATGTCAACTCTATAGCACAAAGGAAGCATGAGAATAGAAGTAACTACACCATGTCAAAAGAGCTACTCCATAACCTTCCCAAAAGTTAGCTTCAAGTGTGTATGATTATAAGAACTACACATCAAAAAGACTGCCAGAAGATTCTGATTCTCTTTGTCAAGATGATGATAAGTCAGCTGATGTAGAACTTATGGATCAGGAGTTAACTGGCTTACTTGTGCCAAAGTCAATAGAGGATCACTTGACTGAGTTAATCTGCAGAAACACAAATCTCATTTATGAGCTTTCCGGATTTGCTACTCATATGGTAGCCAGCCATAATCAAATGTCTAGGTTGGATCTTGAATCAGATTCTCATTTCATAGAGGAAAAAAAAAATACTGAACAGTCTTGGGGCAGCCTTGGAACAAATCTACTGTAATGTCAAGACAAGAGCAGTGACATTTTCAAATCTAGCCCAGCATAAAGATGATACCCAACAGTGTAATTGAGCCTGCTAGGAAGATAGAAAATATGATTTGGAAGAATTGGTCTGTGTTTTGATAAGTGCATACTCAGAAGTTTGAAAGATGTCTAAGAGAAACAAATTCCAATCAATGCTTTCTTTGTTGAAGATAATCAGATGGGGTTATAATAGAGTTCTATTATGTCACCATAGACATACCATTAAATATACAAAGTCATGAGATGCTTGTCCAGCAAATAGATTAAAGTGGCTAAAAAGATAGCACATGGCTTGATCCAATAAGGCTCTTATGTTCTTAGATGTTTCCTCAAGAAAAGGAGGCAGAGAATAGAAGCACACACACACACACACACACACACAGAATATTTGCTACCTCTCCATTGCTTGATAAACACATGATAAATTCCTAATGTCAATCTTGAACTCTTGTAATCCAAAACAAAAGAGATTTCAAAGAACAGGTATGAGACTAATATTACCAGGTACCATTGATTTTAGAGGAAGTTCTTGTAAACCATAATAATTTAAAGCCGAGTCTGTCTTTCCTTCAAGAATATGATTACAGAACAAATAGCAGTGTTTTCCATTTCTAAAGGGCCTGTCACATAGCCCGACGGATGCAAAACGTATGTAAAAAGGACACCGCGGACGAGAAAATGTTCCATCCGTTGTTATCCGCTCTCAAAAGT
>BHFT01009314.1:0-11203 GCA_004320025.1 Laticauda laticaudata
AATTCCTTACTTCAAGTCTCCCCCCATCTCAAGTTCGTCCTTCCAATTTTCCCCAAAGTCCACAATTCAAATCCTTCCAAGTTCCATTATTCTTTTTTTTCCTCTCCCCCAATTATTATCAGTCTCTCAGATCCCTCTGATTCTTTTATCTTCTCTGTCCGATTGCTTGCGTCCTTACCCTCTTCCGTCTCATGAGCACTTTCGCTTTCGCCGCTGCTCATATCTGCTTTGGCCGCTGTTTTCGAGCTTCGCTCCGACTAAGATACTCCAATATTCAATGCTCAATCAGGATCGCAAATTCTTTCACTCACACTCTTCGTTCACCAGTCTCTCACTCACTCGCTTCCTCTTATATGCAACAATCAAGGCTTTAGGACTGCCATTGCTGACAATCTCTTGTGGGTCTCCACAGAGTTTCTCTACGTCACGATGAGAATCGCCTTTCCCACACCATGACTTGAGTCTCCCCACACTGGCACACTACTCTACAAGATGCGTGCAACCCTAAGGGTCACTCCAACAGCAAGAGGAGATAGCATGAAACCCAGCGCGAGCTTCAGCACCTCCGTTCGCCCATATCTCATCCCTGGAAGTCTCCGTTTAAATAAATGTTTCGTTTTCTATTTATTCCTATTAAAGACCAATGATTTTGTTTTATAAGAGTTCCATTTGAGTTTTTCTAGGCATTTTACTTATATTATTAAATATATTACAATTAAATTTCTTTCCCTTGCAAATTGTGTTTGTCAGCCCCAGTTCAATAGTCAAAATACTACACTGAATTACCTTCAAATGAACTTAAATTAGTTCTTGTTGAATCATAATTTATATCAGTATGCATATAAATGCTTGATAATTTTTCAAGGAAAAACTTCACTGTGTCCCCGTAGTCTGTCTGAAATTTAAGGCTAAGATCCTTTCTGCCACTTGGGTCCCTCAAACTGTTTTGATTCAAATTATTTGCATGTGAAACTGCAACTTTTCCATTTCATATGTAAAACTACTGTTTCAAGCATTTTGGAAGTGCTTTGGATTTGAAAAACTTCCAAAATCCTCAAAACAGTCTGTTTTGAACTCACAAAGTTTCAGTCAAAAATTTTCCACATCTCTAACTGCCATATTTGTTCCCCTGGCAAATACTCCCTTTTATTCACACCTGACTTTTGATAACTGGAAAAATGTGAAAAAATGTTTCTTATTACTTGGCACCACAGAGATAGACAACAGTTGGCCTAGCATAGGCTGCCACTACTGTATGTTAGTTTGGTGAACTGATATTTTAAAAGGTAATATATAAACTCATTTGGTATATTGGCACAAAGTGGCTTATAAAATAAAAAAATGTAAAGAAATAAACAGTAGCAGCAAAAATCATAGCACATCCTACAATACCATCATCTGAACATCTATGATCTGGGGCATTATTCCTTTTTCCAGCAAGATAATACTTCTGAAATGAGTTGCATTAAAACTAGTTAAATGACCCAGCAGCAATGAACATTGTAAATTGAAATACTACTTAACAATTGTATCATACTTCCCAGGATTATTATTCTAGAGGGTTTCAGTTCAAAACTCAGGTTGTACCTATTAAGGGAAAAAGCCACCTGTGTTATGATCATTATGTTAAGATAATTAATTGGCATTTGGATAACTGTACCTATCAGTATTAATTCTGCAAAGAATTTACTTTAAACATTAACATCTGTCCAAACTAAAATTCGAAAAGCTTCTAATAAATCACAGCTTATGACAGTCTTATCCATTATAGAACAAAGTTCAAATTGCAAAAATCCATTTTTAATCAGAATCTTGAGATCACCAACTACAAATAGAAGAAAATAGATAATTATTTATTAAATTATTAATATTGTAAAGTTCTAATCCTACTTATTTTACATCTTTTAAATGTGCTATATTTTTATGACCTACAGTATTTTATACCTACTTTACTTGCTCAGTATTGAACGTTTTATGTCTATATCAGAGATGTCAAACTCGCATTGTCATGTGACATATTTTTCCCCCTTTGCTAAACCGGGCAGAGACAGGGCCAGCACATGACACATCTGGCCTGTGGGCCAGGAGTTTGACACCCCTGGTCTATATGTTTGTAGGTGCTTCTGACATGAATAAAGAAAATTATTTACTGGATTCCATAGGTTCATGTAGTGAAATGTTTTGCATAGATAAGTATCAGTCTATTCTGTCTAATTTAAGTCTGAGAATTTTGTCAATAGACTGCAAATCAGTCAGGTTCTATTTAGAGATCTTAATCTGTCATCCGTCTTTCAATAAATTAAAAGATTATACAAAATAAAGGCTATTATTATTATTAGTATAGTAGTAGTATTCAAATAAGGCAGTTGTTTCCTGAGCTTCAAATTTTACCCATGTCAATTTTTACTAAAACTAATTCAATTTAGAACTGGCTTCTTACATAGAATTGTTTGTATACACATTCTTGGATTAGCAAACAGATCTAAGGTAAGGACTGCATACCTATTTACATAATTTATTTACACCTCACTTTTAAAAATTTGAGACTTACACGAAGACAGCAATTCAAAACACTTATTTGGAAGTAAGTCTAATAAAATTTAATAGGACTTACTTTTGAGACGCAGATGCACAGAACTGTCTTATAGGGCTCTATAAAAATATTCAGTTATAGTAATTTAGAGAATCACATAAAATCACCTTTGTTCCCAAAAGACAGTATATTTTACAAATAGATAAAGAGAGCCATTTTTTATTAAAAAAAAACCTCACTGTTGATACAGTACTTGCTGTTTTGATTACACTGGGCTTATTAATGTCTCTATTCTAGATGTTTACAACTGTAAAAGGAACTGCACAGACTTGGTCTCTTGCATAAACAAAACAAGAGTGTGAATAAGTGAATGTCTTCAAATGGAAAAAAGTGAAGAGTGAATCTTTGTCAAACATTTGCAGCCTTGATGTTTATTTTCACCTCTAAAATTATCAAGTAGAAAAACCAGCCACATTCCTCTAGGATTACAAAATAAAGCAACTGCTGTCCCTCCAGCTCCTATGTACTTGCTTGTCAATTAAGCAAATGGGTATTTGTAGCACTTCAGGGCTGAGTTTAGCACCACAAAAGATTGCCAAAATTGGCTTTGACAAAAGCAAACAATATGTGCAATAATACAACCAGGTTTTATTTTTTTTTAACTTGTTTCCCCCCCCTTACTATGTAGAGGGAATTTAAAGATCTGTTGTAAACATAACTACCTCTTCTCCCTGCTTCATAAGTGTACAAGTAAAGGAGAGCAGGAGAGCAGATTTGTGACAGGTTTCTCTGTGCTAATAGATGCAAAACTATTTACAAGTCTACAATCATCTCTATGTAGTTATTGTACAAATTGGCATTTGAAAGGTGAGGAAGGGAGAGGAAAATCAACTGAAATAAAAATTAAAGTAACTTCAGTTGTTTTCTTCAGGTGATGTCAAAAAAAAATCTTCACACAGCAATTTCACTGCGCAAATGGGAGATTGGGGTGGGGGATAAGGGTGGAGGTATCTAAGTGCACTGAATTCTGGAATATAACTGAGAGAAGATGGATGGTATAAATATGGAAATCATGAAAGTAATGGCAGTGTACTATGTAACAAAAAACAGCACACTGCATTTTATTCATTTGATTTTTTTTTTTTACAAATGCAGACACTGCCAAAGCTCAAATTCCTTGTGTCATTTATTTTTCTTTGAAGACGACATCTGTTCCTTGCTGCAGAACTTACAAAATCCTGAATCACCATCATATGTAACCAGATGAAAATCTGGCTACATTTCATGCTCCGAAGGTAGTGTCAAATCCTCATACAAAGCCAACTGATGAACATACATATGGTAAAGATCCTATGTGTCTCTGAAACGAGACAAATTCACAGCAGAAGGGTCCAAAATAACTGGCCCAATCACAATGGAGGAAAGAGAATTACAGGAGAAATTCAGCCTGAAGTGCCTCCTCCCACAACTTGAGTCCCAATTGTTCAAGAAGGCTGGATGCACCGAAGCCTGAACTCAAGTAGCGTTCAGACCACCACTTAATCAAAACAGACTTGAGCTTCCCCAAATGCAATGTGCTGAAGATAGGCTGACAGGGATGTGCAATGCCAGACCAATCCAAGCTGAGTGCTGCCCACCACAAAAATTTTCTGCTGTTGGCAGTTTTACAGTTAATTTATGAATGCACCTCCTAAAATGGGAAGGCATGGAAGTCAGTATCTGCATGGCATTTTGGTTCTGAATGACATCTGTTAACCATGAGCTCTCCACCATGATTGCATGGGCTTATTGTTGTGAAAGTAATGACAGAAGGGAAGGAAGCTACCATATGTAGACCTCCAGATGGCTTTCCAAATAGCTTGGGAGAAAAAAAATCACTCACAGTGCTTTGAATTCAACCTCTTGAATACATCTTCTTTTCTGTCTACCCAGTACAAAAACCAAAGACCAAAATAAAAGAAGGTGGCTGTGCAATCCTGGGCAGAAAGCATTTGTTGAAGCTAAAAACAGCAGCCTGAGATGATTGATTCTGTGATCCATTTGCAAGGCAAAAATGACAGCAGTGAAGAGAGAGGACTCTGTTCGGCAGTGGAGAATGCATGGTTAACAGATACTGGAAAAGCCAGGTGAGTAGTATTTACTCAGTAGTCATCCAAAGTCTCTATTTCTCCCATATTGAGCCGTTCTGATGAAGCATTGACTGAGAAACCTGAAAAAGACAGATCCAAGTTTATCAGTTGACAGATGAATTATATTTCATAGTTGCCAATTTACATGTAATTAGACAACCATACAAAATTATAGATAATAGTCAAGGAAAAAAATGTTCTAATATAACAGTTCAATACTTTTTAAAAATTGATTCATATAATAAAAGTATTATTGAACAATTCTCTTGATAATCACATATTTTATTAAAAAATGCATACTCACTATACATAAAAATACATAAATACTATCTAATGTTTCTTATGAATCTAACAAATCAACAGAATGGAGTATATGAAATTCAAATGCAGAGATATGGACATAAAAATTAAGCATCTATTTTTTTACATACATCTGATTGCCAAAGTAGAAAAATAATTTGTGGAGCAAACTCTGGGGACTAAAAGGGTGTTGACTGATAAATAAAACTGCAATCCCAAGAGGAGAAAAATAGTTATTACCAACTCTTCTGTCTTAGTTTCTATGTTCTCTGTGTTCTCTCCATTTATTTAACATATCATATTAAAATTTCTGGTTTATTCAAGAAAAATGAGCAAGAGACAAATGATGTTACTTTGCAAGAGCTGGTCTTATGTGATGAAGGCTTCAGGCTAGAAACTGGGAAATCATGGGTTCTAGTCCTGCCTTAGGCACAAGGACACCTGAATAATTTTAGGCCAGTTGTTCTCCCTCAGCTCTAGGAAGGAGAAAGCAGCAAACTATTTCCAAAAAGCTTTGCCAAGAAAACTGCAGGGATTAGTCTAGGTAGCTGTCAGAAGTTAAGACTGACTTGAAGGTACACCAATGTTACAAACTAATTCTAATTTGAAGGTTCTAAAACTCACCTAACAAGCTTGGATCTGCACGGACCATTTTTTGTTTCTTCTTCTTTTTGCCACTCTGCACTGCTTCAAAATTGGACTGCTGATTGTTGCTCTGATTAGTCTGAAAGACTGTATGCAAAGAACAATGGTTCATCCCCCACACAGAATCCTGGAAATAAAGGGCATATTTTAAGGTACAATTAAGTTTTGTGTACTTGCTTAAGAAGCATTTCCCCTATTGTAGGAATGTATCAGAAGATATATTCTTATACTGTTACTTGATATTTTCCATATGACCATGGTTTATTCCATTTACTTTTTATCTACATACAGTTTTAAGAAAAGCTTCAAGATGAATAGTTTCTGTATTAATACATCCATACTCAAACATGCTCTCTTTTTTAGGAACAATTCCACATCTATCTGGTGCATTTTTCCTCTGCCTGAATAATATCTACTTCTGACTTGGAAATTTTTCCCCAAAACAGAAATATGAACCTGCTGCTGCCGTTGTTGGTTGGCTTTTTGTTTGGCACGGCGCTCAAGAAACTGCTTGGCAAATTCCTTGGCTTCAGGGGTGTCCCCAAGATAAGCTCTGATGTAATCGTGAACCTCATAAGGAGATTCCACTTCTTTCAGGAAAGAAACAAATGTGGGAACTAGAACAAGAAGAGAGATTCAATTGTGAGAACTATGTAAAGAATGTTAAGTAATGCAATGCAATGGACAAGAGCTTTCCACTATCAACTATTTAATAAATTTCTTTAAAAACTTTATGTAAAACAAAATTATTTCTGCCTGAAATAAAATTTAAAAACAAAAACAAAAGATGTTTTCTATCATCACTGAATTACTTGCTAATGAAAACAAACAGGCTACTCCTACTTAGTTTAATTTTTCAGCAACACAGTAAGTCCCGATGCTAAGATCTACGATTCAAAAATATAAGTGATATCATGCAGCACAATTTATATACCCACTCCTCAAGAATACTGGGCAATGAATATTAGATCTTCTATAATTTTCTCATATTTATTATATTACAAAACAGTATCATGGATTTAGAATGCAACTATGATACAATTTCTTGTAATATGTGATAGCATGCATGATATATATTGTAAGATGCTTGTACCTTTTATTACTGCTTACCATCCAAGTTGTTAGCTGTGTTGAGTGCATGAAGCATTTGTTCACACCACTGAGTGAATCCATCCTGAGGTTTATTAACTCCCTGAAACAATTTTAATAACTTTTCTTCTTCTTCTACCTTCTTATTATGTCTGCTTGTAACACCTACAGATTTACTGGGACAAAGAAAAACATGATCACTGTTGAGTATGAGGAAGAGATGTAGACTGCCAGGAGCAGTAACAGGAAGTATAGAAGTCTAGAAACCAGAAAACTCCAGCATTCTGTCAATTATATTAAAAATCATAGGGGTGTACAATGAAGTATAATCTTAATAGATGTAGCCAGCGGGACTCACTATCCATTTGCTCCTATTCATACTTACTTAGCTTCATACTGGGCTGGACTATCCTTCCCCACCTGTTCACTGACTACCTTCCATCTTTCTATCCTGAAAAACATGTGTCACAGGGAGGTGGTCACAGCAGATGTCTTTTCCTGTGGGCATTGTTCTAATATTTCTGGACCTAACATATATGCTGGAGTAGGTTGTAAGCTGTGCAAAGTTCAGTATTAAGATGGATGGCTATACAATGTTGCAAGCAGGCAGGCAGGCAGGTAGGGCCATGTTAGAAACCAGGAAAATGTGAATTTTAGTCCCATCTTAGTCATGAAGGCCATGAGAACCAGTACTCTCTCTTAGCCCAAATCACTTGACAGAGTTGGTTGTCGGGGGGAAATATGAGGATGGAGTATAAGGAATGTTTTCTGCCTTGGAGTTATTTATAAACATAATACAGGTAGAACAAATAAATCATTTTTTAAAAGCCAGGCTTGGCTTTTGGAAATGCATATGTCACTCCAATTCTTCTTAAGACAAAGCTGGATAGCCCACTGCATGTAATAGCTTTTTACCCTGCCTAATACTTTTACCAGTTACTTATACCAGCTAACCTAAAGTATGATGAAATAAGCAATCCTGGTTGTGCTGTGGTTTGATAGAAAACTTTCATCCACTGAATTGTTTATAAGAAATGCACAGGCTTTGGCATTGTCTAATAGAAGAAAAAAAAATTCAACCATACACATTCTTACCTGATGCTAGCATTGTTCTTGTTTTTATTAGTTGCATTACGAGGGCCCACTTCTTTGATTGCATCATCCCAGAATCCCATGTTTGAATTTTTTGTATCAGCATTACTCCAAATACTACTAACAAGGTCTGATGCCCACTGGTTGCTAGGATTTGTGCTTAGAGAGCCCCATACTGAACTGCCAATGCTGGTATGCCTATTTGAATGTTGCTGGGAAACAAAAAGGAGGAAGTATTTAAATCTACCTTGGCTTAAATGAGAAATTATAAACATAAAAATGTAGGAGCTACTCACTGTAGCGCTGCGGGCTCTGCTCTGCTGCTGCTGTTGTTGCTGTTGCTGCTGCTGTTGCTGCTTCTGCATCTGCCTTGCCTCTTCCTGCTGTATCTCCAAGAGAGATTTTGTAGTGCCAGCAGACTTGGCAACATTTCCCCAACCAGACAGTTTTTGTTGTTGCTGCTGCTGCTGCTGCTGGAGAGCTTTCATTAGTTCACGCTGCTGATGCCTTTGCTAGAAAATAGTAAGTGCAAAACTTGATTGCAAAACATCACAGGGGTGCCCTCTAGTAGCCACCACTCATATTCGCAAGCAACAGTTGATTTTTCAGAAGCAGAAAAGAATAGGTAGAATCCTGTAATGTCTTTCCCAATGCACATCCTAAGCTTAAGGAAGCAAATTCAAAAGTTCTCGCTCAGCAGCTACCCAAAACTATTTATTGTTTTGAAACTGTAACATTTACCTCTTCTCGAAGTTGTTTCTCTCTCTCTTCTTCAAGCTTTTGGATTTCTGCTAATGATAATGTTGCTTGTGACTGACAAACTCTTGAACTGGATTGCTGACCCCATGTTGAAGAAGAAGGGAGCTAAGAACAAATGTACACAGAAAATGCCAGTTAGATTTTCCTAATGGAGACAAGAAATACATCAAAAATGAGATGAATAAAGAAAGGGTAACAACAAGACTACAGGTATTAAAACCATAATTTGATTATTGCTTTCTTTTACTGTAGAATTGCAATCTTTTTCTGTATGACACCCAAGCTTGTAGCTCAATATAAATTTCATGTTACCGACAAAGAGAAATCGTTTCTACAGCAGTAAGGTTCAGACTAAAGGTTGAGGCAGAGAACTGTGAAAAATAAATGGATGTTACTGAGCTTAAATATCCCATGTAAAATAAGGGAAACAGTTAAAACAGTTGAAATTCAGTAATTCAGAAGAGGAAACCCGAAAAGATGCATTAACAAAAGTAACACCATAGAAGTATTCATGAGCCTTTGGGCAAACTTTTTATCTAGAATGAATAAATGTGAAGTGGTTTGCCATACAGGGCAGCATTGAAAAATGGGGGGTGTGGGGGGGAGAAGATAAAGAACCAGTATAGTATAATGTATAAAAATACAATATTGCTTATTATACACAAATAACATACGCCCAGTTATTGAGTGGCCATCCAAAGTTACAGCGGTGCTAAATGAAGGGACTGATGACTGGTCTGCAATTACAGCTGTTGAAGTGCCTCACTATCGCATGATCAAAATTAAGGCAATTAGCAGCTTGCACACACTTACAACCACACGGATGCTTTAAAACCCCCGACACACCTACCCATCCCCAACATTTATATCCTTTTGACCCTCTGCACTGTGTTCCCTGCCCTGACCCTTCACAAGGCATCTGCTGGCTGCATGAGATTTTCTTCCCCAGGTTGTGCACAGTGGCTTCCTCCTGAGACCTAGGGTAGATCAACTCAACATGGTCAGCAGCTGCTTTGGGAAGGGGCAGGATGGATGGAAACCTCATCACTTGCAGGACCAAACATTGGAGGTACAGGGTGACAAAGACAACTATGGCTGGGACTGGGAAATTTCCTGGGATGCTAAGACTTTGGGCATACTGTTGTTAGAGCTTCTTGGGGTGAGACAGTTTTGCACTGCTGAGTAGGTGCTGCTGAGACTTCCAGGTGCAAGACAGGGTGCAGAGCAGCCAAAAGGGCAGAGATGGGGGGAGGGGAATAAGCAGTTGGGGGAATTGAAGGGGAAGCAACAGAAGAATCAAGGCTTGCAGCTGGGAGGAATCAAACCTGGAATGGTTGGATTGGGATGGGTCCTCACCTAACAACCATTAGAATTAGTTTAACAGCAGCAATGGGAGTGCCAGGATTGCTGCTGCTAAGCGATGTAGTCAGGTGACATTGCATGTTATGATTGCATTGCTTAGCAATGAAAATTCTGGACCCAACTGTGGTCATAAGTCATGGAATACTTGTATTTGTTTTGCTGGAGTTGTAGATTTCTTCACCGATCAAGGGTAGTTTAGATTCAGAAAAGAATTACAATCTGTCTTTAAAACAATCACATTCTCATCTTTTGTGTGAACTATTCAGTTTCAGCTTCTTGTAGAAAAATATGGTGGTATGAAAACCCAATGTTGTGACTTCTAGAAATATTTAATAAGTAGTCTGCTTAATGACCCAAATAGGGGCCAAGAGAAGTGGTTATTAGATGAAACATGTGGCCACACTGCTTAGCAGTAGCAGCTCCAGATGTTCCCGGTTCTGGTTATTAGACAAGGACCATACTGTTGTTAGACAAGGAACTCACGTTTCTCTTAGCCTGCACAAATTATCAGTTCTGTCCTGCTGCCATTTCCTCATCCAGGCCTGGTGAGCTCCCTTCGGCAGATGAGGTTGTTCTATCCTGCCAAGCTTGCCTCTTATTCAGTTCTCCCCATCTGCCTATCTCCCCTGCATTTCCAACTTTTTGGCTGCTCTCACTCCCCTTCCCACCCACAGTTGACCTTCTGTGTCTTCTTCCTCCTGTTGCTACTGCAGGACGCTTTGCTAAGGGCCAGCAGTTGCTTCAGCTGACAGTGTCTTGTGAACAGCAGGAGGAGGAAGACAGCAAAGGCCAGCTGGGGATAGTGGCTGAATGCAGGGTAAGCTGCATGGCAAAGGGCCACGAGCTGATCATCTGGGTGCACTGTCGGTAGCAGGAAGAAGAAGATGGCAAATGTTAGTTGGAGCAGCAAAGGGCAAGGCAGCTGGAATGGCAAAGAAGGTGGGAGAGAGATAAACAGGTAGGGGGAGCAAAAGCACATGCTGTGGTTGTAAATGCAGCTGAACTGCCAAATGTCTGAATTTTGATCAATTGATCATGAGGTTGTAGCCATAGCAATAACTTCAAAAGTGTCATTGTAACTAAGGTCACTAAAGGAATGGTCATTAAACCAGGACTACCTGTTTTCTCTCATAGTTCTAGATTTAGAACTAACACATGCTACTTGATAAATTTAAAAGTTTTTGTTCAGGAAATAAAGAAATAAAGAAATAAATAAATAAGCCCCTGTCACACTGCAGCAACGGATGGAAAGAGGACGTAAAACGGAGAAAAACACTTACCATCCGTTGGTTAA
>BHFT01009315.1:0-23988 GCA_004320025.1 Laticauda laticaudata
ATTGACAAATCAAATAAATCAAATAAAATAAATAAATACTGGAATATTGCTATCATATCACCCCTCATCCTTCTTTTATCTAGTGTGGCCAATTTCTATAACCGTTCTTTATATGTTTTTGTCTTCAGGCCTTTAATCATCTTAGTTGCTCTTCTTTGCATTTTTCCAAAGTCTCAACATCTTTTTTTGTAATATGATAACAAAACTGGATGCGGTTTTGCAGGTGTGGTCTAAGGTCCTTAGTGTTTCAGTGGAGGTTAATACTATGGTTAGGCTTTCACACCAGTGTAAACTCTTCAGAAGAAAGAAAAATGTTTGTTAATTTCTTCCTTTCCTTCTGGACCTTGACTCTCCAAAACAGATACTGGAAAGGAAAATGCAGACATTATTTCCCTTGGCATCAATGCGGCATCATAGAAAAGGAGACTGTCTCACTTAACTGCCTTTGAGGGGTCATTACTCTGAATTTTGCAAAAAAAACACAAAAAAAGAGAGGGAAGGACTTTTTGATACCAGCCTCTCAACCTACAGAATAAATTGCCATTTGAGATATATTAAGTCCCACTATGTGCAGCTTTTTAAAAAGCTACAAAGACCAATTTGATCTGCTCAGCAGCAGCAGAGGTGCCCCTGGAAAACTAAGCAGAGATAGAATCATTTGGCATTTGCATACCGATACTAGTTATAGACTAGACTAAAAAGCTGAAATATTGCTGCCTGAGTGCAAGATCAAGATGGCGCCCCATTCCTATGTAACAAATTGAATTTCATTTCAACCCTAACATCCATTGTACCTGTTTAGGGGTCCTAGGTTCGCACGATGGATAGCACTGTATCCCACAGCCATGACTGGGTCCAGCATCTGCTTATTTCACTCCGCCTATCAGTTGGACTGATCCTAAGCGAAGGTAATATTTTAAATGTCAGTCTGGCCAGTCTGCAAAGGTCAGTCTGCAAAAGGAGCAAATGCCTGAAAAACAAAGAAATGGTCAAGCCAAATTTGCTTTCATTCATTTGCTCCTGCAGCCTTCTTTTCTTTTCTCCAGGCTGCCCATTGAATGAAAAATGTCTTCATACTGACAGAAGATTCAGGCAAAGTGCTCAAGAAGAAAAAAGGGGGAAAACCTAAACAGTGCTTGGCAGGCCCCCACCTCACTAGCATTAATGGAACATGCACAAAGGAGAACAGTTGTGCTACTGCTGGCCCTTGACTAGAATGGAAATAGTCTGCATATATTTTCATATCCTTAGAGGTATGAAAAAAAGTTCTGTATTTCTCCTTAAGAAAGATTCCAACTAGCACATCTTTCCTTCATCTTTCCTTTCAAGATAACCAAATCCTATTGTTGCTCAAGCTGAATGTTGAGGCCTGAATGGCCTGAATGTTCTTTCCTCCATCTGAGAAGAATTATTTTGTTTTGTTTCTTTGGAGAGAAAAACATGAGTATGATGATGATGATGATGATGATGATGATGATGATGATGATGATGATTGGCCAAAAAACTTCGGCAGCTTTCAATATCTCAATATATAAACATAGGGGATTCACAACAGGGATGGGTTTCTACCAGTTTTGTCCACCTCTATAGAACCGGTAGCTCTGAAGAGCAGCAGACATAGAACCGGTTCTATGTCTGCTGATGTTTTTGCTCACCTGCCCACCTGGGCTCTTACCTGACCTTTATTTCCTGATTTTTCAACTTAAGCTGCCGAACAAGGCACAGCTGCAGTTTAAAAAACAAGAAATGAGGGCTGTTTCAAAGGCTGTTTCTTGGCACGGTGTGCTAATGATGATTAACAGGCACACGGCTCACAGGGCAGGGAAGCTTGTAAATCCCGAACCAGTAGTTAACCCTGTCCTATCCCACCCCTGGTTCACAATCACACTACCCCAAGGCCAGGGAACAGAGCCAGCCCTTATGAGCCTTCTGGAATCCCGGGAGAATGGATGCTATACACAACTCAGGGTGAGGATCCTGTTTCAGAGAATGGGAATTGTGGCATAGAAGGTTCACTTAGTCACACAAATTAATGTTTGACTGAAGTGATCTGGACCACACTCACTCAGCCTGAATGTATTGGGCATGTAGAAACACAATTGTATCCTGTAGGTCATCAAGATTTAGTCCATGAAGGGTTTATAGGCAGCAACGAACTCCTTGAACTGCAGCTGGAAGCTCACTGGTAACCACTGGGTAAAAGCAGTGACCCATTGGCATAATGAGAAATGCCCATTATTGCCCATGTTGCTGTAGCTTTGGGATAGTCTTCAAGAGCAGCACCCTGTAGTATAGTGGAACAGTCCAGCCATGAAGTGACCAGGCTACCAATTACCATCTAAAGGGCCTCTGGATCCAGGAAGCATTGCAATTTTCACAAAGGTTCTCCTGGCTACACCTGCCACCTGCTCATTGTACAGAAGCATGTTCAGGAAGATTCCAAGTTGCAGACCAATCCAAAATGGGAAAATGCAACCCCATCCAAGACCTATGGTAGAAATATTCCCATCCCAGGTCACTCCTCAATATGTTCCTCCTTAGCCAGGCCTGAACAGTCTCCAGACACTGCAGCAAAGCACTGATAGCTTCACCTGCACAGCTGAGTGTAGAGATGAAGAGCTGGATCTTGTCATCATACTGGTCCACCGTCAATAGGAGAGAAAATATCTAGATTAAAAGTCATTCGCTGGGAGAATGGGCAGATTATAGAATTAACTCATCTGATCTACAATAACTTCAATCCTATGAGTTGTGAGAATTTTTGGAAGCTGAAATCATTGAAAAAAATTGGGGTGAAGGGTGGTATGATAAAATTGGCTTTCCCAAGGAACACAATCATTTAGAAAACATTTGTGTAACCAAAAAGTGCCTGTCGCAACTTCCTATCCCCTTCTGCGATCCTTACAATAAAAGCTTGCCTTTCTTGTTTATTTGTTGGTTTGTTTTTCTGGGCAGGTGAACACACATTCAAACTCCAGGTGCTAATTTATTTATTTTTCCTTTTAAATTTTCCAAGAAAACTGGTTGACAGAACCCCCCTTCCCCAAAGTTCATGGGAGTTTACTTTTTATGTATTTGCATTTGTTTATTTGAGTTATATCCTGCCTTTCTATTGGGGCAATGTCTCAAGGTGGGAAACATAAATTAAACACAGACGCACAAAGACAGCAAAAACCATACAGTCAAATGAACAATGACACAGATATTAAAATCCTGGAACAAGTAAATGACTGCTGAAAAGATGTCTCCTTACAGATTTTTCTAGATATTGAGAGTAGAAGGTCTAGCTCCTAAAGGAGTGAATCTCACAACCGAGGAGGCCTTGTCCACAGGGCACACCGGTCATTATCCATCAGCAGGGACATCTTGCTATCAATTGAAGAGCTGGATGAGTTTGAATAGGAGCAGAAAATTGTTGGGACCAGATCCTGGTGAAACAGACTAACTGCTGGTCAGCAAAGGAGATGAGATTGTATGCTCTCATCCCTTTTTATTCAACCCATAGCAGTTTAAAAGCATGCAAATACATAAATACATAAAAAGGTACCACTTTGTTGGGAAGGTAATAACAATCTGTGCGCCTTGGTGTTTAGTCATGATGGCCACAGGACCACGGAAATTGTCTTGACAATGTTGCTTCATTTATTGTTCTCTTGTTGTCTAATTGTTCTCTTCATTGTCTGTTATGGAGGAGCTCCTATAGGGTCTTTTTTGAGATTTGATGATGGTGCATTTGAGATAGCCACACATTCTGAGGGCTTCCCTGATATGTTTTAGTTTTTTAGATCCTACAGGAGCTCCTCCATAACAGACAATGAAGAGAACAATAAACAAAGCAAGGTTGTCATTTGATATGTTGCAGGAATATCAGAAAAGCTCAGGAAGATCTTCAGCCAGAACAACATACATGCATACTTCAAACTCAAGAATACACTAAGGCAGACGCTTGTCTACCCCAAGGATAAAATACCCAGGCACAAACTGAGCAACATGGTATATGCACTACAATGCAGTGAGCCATGTGCAGATCTGTACCTTGGGGAAACAAAACAATCACTTCATAAACGCATGGCACAACATAGGAGAATAAACCTATCAAGACTAGATTCAGCAGTCCATCTGCATTTAAAAGATCACCTTTGGAGATAGCAACATCCACAATGTGGACATAAAGGATCACTGATTTGCAAAAGGTCAAAGAGGTCATCTATGTCAAAATGGAACAGCTCTTTCTCAACAGAGGAAAAGGAGTACGACATCATCTATCTTGTCTACAACACAGTCCTTCAACAGTTCCAAGAAGGCTCCACACCTATTTGCACTATTCAGGTGACCCTGATGACACAGTTAAATTTCCAGGTGACCTTAGCGACTCACTAAAAGAATGCAAATGACCAGCTGTCTACAAGGAGTATAAATCTTTCCATTCCCCACTATCCAGACAGAGCTGAAGAAGCTTCTTGGATGAGAAGCGAAATGTCTTCAAAAATCAGAAAGTCCAGTTGCCTTTTGAAAAAAACACCTTTGGGAGTTCAAAAAAGACAGTAACAATCCATTCATAAAGGATACACATTGGACAAACCTGTATTAAGAATGAGCTAGTTATGAAATTAAGCCAAATCTTTGCAATGGAGTTGTCCCAAAAGTGTTTTTTTCAAAAGGCAACTGGATTTTGTTTTTTCTTGAAGAAGTTTCACTTCTCTTCCAAGACGTTTTTTCGGTTAACTCCCATGAACTGAAGAAGCTTCTTGGATGAGAAGCAAAATGTCTTAAAGGAAAAAAAAAAGTTTAGTTGTCTTTAGAAAAACTATTTTTGGGACAAATATGATCTGGATGCCTGAGAATCTCCATATACACTTTTAATAGAGTCCATCTATAGAATCCATTCCCTCCCTCCCTCCCTCTCTCTCTCTCTCACTCTCTCACACACACACACACACTTCCACTTCCCTCCATCCTCTATTTTCCATTTGACTGTTTGAAACTCCCTCTGGTCAGTATGGAAGGAAGTTTTGAGATCTAGAGGGAGAAAGTGAAATTGGCAAACTTGTCTTCCTTCCCTCCTCCAGTGGAATCCTTAGCTAATTTTGGGTCCCTTTCGTGAATGCTAATTTTTTGCTCAAGTGAAAAATGTCAGATTTAACATTAAGTTATGGTTCTTTTGACAGATTGTATTAAGCTTGATGATGTTTGAAGATAAGGGAAATTTGCCTGATGGGCAAATTTTAAGCTCTGGAAAATAATTGCTCTCTTAAGAACAATGATTCTTCTCCCTGATGGAACATCAGTTTTGTAATAGAAAAAAAGGGGGAAAACCAATCCCTCTTTATTATGCTGTGTGATTTTGTTTTAATATTTTAGAATTAGTTTATGGCTATTGTTACGATGAATGTGGTACTCAGATAGGCCTGGTATGGTTCAAGTGGGAATAAGAACATCAGATACACTATATTAAATACATACCGTGGGAATTTTAGCCACCTTTGAGGATATCTTCAAAGGAAACCCAATGACCTCTTCAAATAGGGCCTCCCGTTATAAATTTATTAATTAATAAAATAAATTTGAGATAATGTACTTAATTGAGATAATGTTTTAAGATACTCTCAGTTAATTATTCTTCAGTCAATCTGTTATTTTATGTGTCAACTTTGTTTTCACTGGTTTTAATGCTTTATTTGCCCTTCATATGTCACTTTGGGTCCATTAGGCTTGGAAAAGCGAAGACAGACATTAAAGTGATTTTTCCATCACAAACCTAGTACTCTTCTAACACTTCAGACTATAACTCCTAGCATATAGAAACAACCTGTCAATTATCTGGAAATCAACAGGATAAAAAAAGTCTAATTTCTTTAAGGATACCTTAAAGCAGGGGTCTCCAACCTTGGCAACTTTAAGCCTGGAAGACTTCAACTCCCAGAATTCAAGTCCTCCAGGCTTAAAGTTGCCAAGGTTGGAGACCCCTGCCTTAAAAAAATACATGGAGGACTGGTGACAGGTTTGGGATGCAATGGAAAATATTTCACAATTCATCTAACCAAATCAGATTCACACACACACACCCATCCCACAGCAGATGGGCTACTTCTCTTATCATTCCCAGCGGAATTAACTAAGCAACATTTGTTTCTCATGTCCATACAAGCCATGGCTTCTTGACTCACACACCCCAAAACAAAGGCAACATTTGCTGAAGCCAGAAATGCTTGATTCAAGTTCTTCAATCTTTAAAAGAGGGCCCTCGTATAAATTTAGCAAAGACAGTAATGTGTGACTCTGATATTACCCTGACCTCACTCCACCTTCAAAAGCAACTCAGCAATCTTAAACAGTAAAATTCAAACCAAAGGGGGAGAGAGAGAAAGAGAGAGAGTCCACTGCTGCTGCCAAACAGATAGATAGCCTATGCCTGAACTCAATTTACAAAACAGGGACATCACTGTATGTTGGCTACTTTAATAGTTTCCAAGTTTCTTTTCAGATTATACTTCTACCATCAGCAAACTGCAGAGTGGAAGCAGAACTGAATTATGCTGACTGAGAAAGTGACCAGAGAGATGATCATAAAGGAAGCCAATTAACCCTTTCTTGTTTTTAAAAATAAAAAATAAAAAAAATCCCTTAATATACCCTTCCTCTGTTCCAATTTTTCATGCTTGTTCATGTACTCTTGGCATTTTGACTGTTCAGATCTGTGCTAGGCTGAGGTTCCTGCCACACATTGTTGTCAAGCTGTGGATATTGTGATGTTGTCCGCTTTAAAAGTAATATCACTTAGACTTGAATGCCTCTTCACAGAGCTTTACAGCTGTCTCTAACAATCTGGGTCCTCATTTTACCCACCTTGCAAAGATGGAAGGCTGAGTCAACCTTGAACTTGGTAAGAATCCTATTATTCTAGATAGGAGTGTAGGTTGTGTACTGAAGTGAGTCCTAGCCCAACAACATCTGGGAAAATTAAAAAAGAAATGTTTGGATGCCTTGCCTTCAAAGTGATCCTGGAACAATAACAAGCTGCAACAATCTATGAATCTAGAAATGGCAGTAAACAGGATTGCTTTCAATTTATTAGCTGGTAAGCCTCTTTTAGATGGCCAATGATGCCTGACATACTAAACCATGCTTGGGTTACAAGAAGCAGCTGGGAAGGGGAAGGGAGAAGCAGAGAGAGGTCCTCATCTTATGCAGCTGCTCCTTGGAAAGACTAATAGGGAAGGAATAAAACACAACTGAATCTACATCTCTAGGGATCAAAAAGTACCAGAGAACCACTAAACAGTCCCACCTTCCATACCCAGACACAAACAAAAGCAACAGCCAAGCAATAGAAGAACTTTAGACATGGCAACCTGAAATTTTTCCCCCCAAAATTGGTTTCTTCCCCAAACCCCAAAAACTTTAACCTTAGACTGTCTACTATTTACCTCACCCCTTTCCTCAGAGGTCTATAGGGGGCGTGCCTAGTGCACCAACGTGCCTACAGTCCCTGTCCTATTGTTTCTTTTTATATATATATATATATATGTATCCATTTCATGTATTCATAACTATGTTTATACTTATACCTGTTATCTTATAATCGCTTGACAAATAAATAAATAAACAAACAAACAAACAAATAAATAAATAAAATTCACATGAGCAATATGACTTTTTCTCTTTTGCTTCTAAATCTCCTCAATTCAGCAAAGAAAGGAAACTGTTGGAGAAGACAGATGAGTTTCATAGCTGTAGAGAAGAATCACTTCTTCTGCCCAATGGAGTCCAGTTTTCTAGTGTTGCCTGGTTATCCAATCTTTCTTTCAGCCTATCTTGCTGCACAACAAATCTATTGTGAAGATTGGAGGGGTAAGGGCTATTATATTCTTGTTCTTCTGAAGAAAAGTTGGGATTAAGTATCTATCAAACAAACAACTAAATAAATGCTTTTAAGCTGCAGATCTCAACACGTGAGGAAGACTGAGCAGTCCCCCCCCTCTCTAAATGACAGTGTAACATGAAAGAACTGACATTGTTCATAGGTATGGCATGATGGCTTATAGCAAGAAACATTCCCCTCTGTGCAGTTGATGGCTTAGAGTTCAGCTTTTCAGTGATACCTCTTGTGATTGCAGAGAATTTGGTGGGCAAATTAGCAAAGTTCCGTGTGAGAAGACCTAGTGGTGGGATTCAAAAATTTTTTACTACCAGTTCTGTGGGCATGGCTTGGTGGGTGTGGCAGAGGAAGGATACTATAAAGGCTAGGTCACACTGGCCGACGGATGCAAAACGTATGTAAAAAGGACACAGCAGACGAGCAAATCTTCCATCCGTTGTTATCCGCTCTCAAAAGTGCGCCAAATTTGCATAAACAGAGCGGACAACCACAGAAAGGAACGGATGTGGGGAGGATGTAGCGGGGATGTAAAGCGGATGTTCATAGGAAGCCTACCAGATGGAAGCGGATGACACATCTGCAGGGCTTCCGGGGGAGAACAGCAAAGCAGACGCGTAGCAGAAGGAGCAGATGCATAGCGGATGCATAGCGGATGACGCGGATGCTTCACGGACGCCTATAGGATGCATAGCGGATGCGTAGCGGATGCAAAGCGTTCACTGCGCATGCGGGGAGGATGAATGCGTAAGCTCCCGTGGATATAAAAGGATGCAGCTCGCAAGCAGTCAGCATTCAGAGGAAAGACCTGCTTGCAGAGACATCTTGAGGAACACCATTGGGAAGAAGAGGAAGCCTGTGCCTACTCCTGCCAGCCCTGGCAAGAAGGACAGAACCACCATCCCACTCCCTGGCGCTGACTCTGAAGCTGCTGGTTTCTGCTGCTGCTACTCCTGGTGTTGCTGGTGCTTTCCTGCTGGTGCTACTGCTGGTGTTTCTCCTGCTGCTGGTCTGCTGTGCTCTCCGCGGCTGGTTGGTGGCTTCTCCTGCTGCTGCTGCTGCTGTGATGGACCAGGCCTCAAGGCCTCAAAGCCCTGCTGCTGAAGCCCCTGCCAGAGGGAGGAAGAGGCAAGGCCAAAGAGAAGGGGAGAGGAAACAGTACTCCATTTCCGAAGACCATGAGGAGGAGGTGCTGAATGGCTGAGGGAGAATAAGTACCTGTGGAGGAAGGGCCACAGTCTCTATCACGACACCAAGCGGAAGCAGGCAGCATGGAGAGAGAAGGCGGAGAGCCTGAGCTACACTTCAGATGTACTCCTTGGGTGTGGAAGCACATGCACCACTGGTATGGCAAGCTGCACCTGAAGAAAATCCGGGCATGCCGCTGTTCAAGCTCACGGACCGGGAGGACCTATGTCATGGCCAGGTGCAGCTTCCTGGAGGGTGAGATCCGCCACCGAGGAGCAGCCCCTCTGTCAACCCTCTCCCTCAGACAGCCCACAGAGAGCCACTCCTCTTCCAGCCAGGTGACAGCTAGTGTCCAGGCAGGTGTCTTTGGAGGGCCCCACGACAGAGACTCCCCCGACAGCTGCACTCCCCATGCCAGAGGACGTGGAGGATCCCCTGTCTCAGATGGAACAAGAAGAATCAGCCACCAGAGACCAAACCCACCCCCACCCCCAGCTCCACCTGCACAGAAAGCAGGCAGAGAGCACACTGTCCTCTTGGAGATCAGGGACACAATCAAAACCAGCATAGATCTCCTCTCCCAGCTGGTCCACTTCGACATACCATCCTCCAACGCAAGCCCTTCATCACGTACGTGAGCCAGACCCTCATGGACATGCCCGAGGCTCAGTACCAGGCGATGAAGGAGGGATCACAGCTCTTCTGCACCACCCTCCATGCCCAGCTGAACCTGCTCCTACCCACTCCAGGTCTGCTCCTCCACCCCAGGCAATGTCACAAGCCCTTCCACGGATTTCAGCAGCCCCTCGCCTTCCAAGCCTACCACTACCAGGACTCCCACAGCAGAGGGCAGCCCTTCCCAGTCCAGACCCAGGTTCCTCGGATGCCACAGATGCCACAGAAGATGCCTCACCTGACCAGCTGCAGACCAGACAGCCCCACTACACTCCTCCTTCCTCCACCCCACAGCCAAGCCCTTCATCAGAAACATCTGTCATCAGTCTTGGGCCTCACATCCCAGGTACTTGAGGAAGGGCTCTCAACCTCACGGACTGAGTCAGCTCTCTGAGAGCTTCCTGCACACACCATTCCTGTTTACTCTTGGGGCCAAGGCACCCCAATGGCGCCTCAGACCAGCACTTCAGCAGCAGCCCCCTCCACAGCACCTGGACCCTTCACCCCTGAGACTATGGGCACGCCTCAGAGTGACTGAGAAGAGTGCCAGAGACTGGGTGCTACCTGTTGACTTTATCTTTGCTTGGGACACTTTACTTGGGTCATTTTGCTTTTACAGTTTGTTATTAATAAAGTTTATCTTTGCTTCACACACTTGGTTCAGTTCTTTTACTAAATAAAGTCTTGGTGGAAACTTTTAGAAATGGTTTAAGCCTTTGCATCTTGTGGGATGGGTAAGGATAGCAGTGGGTTGGCAGTCTTGGCCTCACATCCCAGGTACTTGAGGAAGGGCCTCTCAACCTCATGGGACTGAGTCAGCTCTCTGAGAGCTTCCTGCACACACCATCTTGCTGTTTGTACTCTTGGGGCCAGCACCCCCAATGGCGCTCAGACCAGCACTTCAGCAACAGCCACCTCCACAGTCCCTGCCCCTTTACATCTGAGACCATGGGCAAGCCTCAGAGTGACTGAGAAAGAGTGCCAGAGGACTGAGTTGTTACCTGTTCACTTTATCTTTGCTTAAGACACTTTACTTTGGTCATTTTGCTTTTTAATAAATGTCATACAGTTTGTTATTAATAAAGTTACTTTGCTTCCACACACTTCTGGTCATTTTTTTACTTAATAAAGTGTTTGGTGAAAACTTTGAAAAAGGGTTAAGCCTTTGCATACTTGTGGATGGCTAAGGATAGCTGTCGGATGGATAGCTGTGGGATGGTAATTGATAGCTGGTGGGATTGGTAAGGGATAGCTGTGGGATAAGGATAGTTGTGGGATGGGTAAGGATAGTTGTGAGATAGATAAAACCTCCAGTGAAAGCATAGTGGGACGTATGTCCACCCTCCCAGGTGCCACACCTATGGCCCTTAATTATCAAAATAAAATGTAATCATTTGATCCACACATTCAACATAAACACAATCTTTATTAATGCCCTGTTCATTGTAGGCCCCTCAAAACATACAGGCCCATCTCATCAGTGTGATGAGACAGGGTGAAGGAAGCATCCATTAAGCATCTACCATCCTGTCTTGCCACTCCACTGTCCAGCTGGGGAGTTGCACCAGTGTTTCAGGAGTTGTGCTGTTCTTCCCTTCACGTGAAGCTCTTGCTGGGGCCTTGCACATCCACAGTGTCTGTCAGGTTTTGCCCTTGCCTCCATTCCCCAGGTTCCATGTCCCCATTGCCTTGTTGGAGGTCCACGAGCCTGTTCTGCAAGACTGGGTAGCGGGTGCGCATGAGATTGTGCAGGATGCAGCCAGCTTCCATAATGCTCCTCACAGTCCCTGGGTGATGCTGCATTCGGTGGTGAGAAGTACCTGGAACCTGTTGGCCAGGATGCCAAAGGCGTTCTCCACCACCCGTCTTGACCTGAACAGCCTGTAGTTGAAAGATCCTTCTTCACAGGTGAGGTATCTGGAAAATGTAGGGTTTCATGAGGTAGTTCTGAGGGAGAAGGCGTCATCACCACGATGAAGTAGGGCACATCTTGTGCGTCGTTGGGTAGGAGGTCTGGATCTGGGAAACCCATGATGAGGTTACGTTCCAGCCCACCCTTGAGGTCACTGCGTTGTATATCTGGGCGTCTGAAGCTGACCCGTTGCCTGAAGCATCGATGTAGATAACTTGTGTCAGCATCAACCATGGCAAAGAGGGATGATGCTGAAGAAGTCCTTGTAGTTGTGATAAGAGGACCCTGACTTGGCTGGAACTTTGCAGGCCACGTGCTTCCTATCTATGGCTCCAACGGTGTGGGGGAAAGTTCCACCTCTGATACCACTGCTCTGCAACTTTCCTCCAGCCTTCTTCAGTGGGTGGACACTGAGGAGCTCCTCCACGTATTCGTCGATGATGGCCTGCACCACTTTTTCTGACCACAATGCTGAGGTGTTTGTGTGGCACCCTCCAGGCATACTGCATGTTTCTGTATGTGGTTCCGAGCCAGGTGGCGCAGAGTCAGTGCCACCTTCAGTCCAGGGTCCAGGCTGGGATGAAGTTGTGCTTGCCTTGGTCAACCTGGGTCTCAAGCGTCCACAACTTTGTCAAACATGGCTGATGGCATCCTCATGAAGTGCTGGAATGCACGAGGGTCTTCATTCCTCAGTTCCACCATCAGCTTGTCACAGAGTCCAAACTCCACTCTTTCTCCCGATCCATCTTCGGACCCAGACAGCTCTTGGACGTCTCCTTCTCCTTGCGTTTAGAAAAGGTGAAACAGTCTAAGAGGGCTTGGTACTGGTGTGAATGATGGTGGCTTCCCAAAAGGATGTGTGCGACGACGATCCATGGTGGAGATCAAATGGATTATGTGAAGAGCAAGGGCAAGGCTGAAGAGTCTGTCCACACCACGGCTGCTGGACTGATAGTGAGATCCAGTGATTTCCTCCCCCTTTTTATAGGAAATGTCCGTTTTCCGCTAGGTGTCCTTCCACATACTCTAGACATCCTCCAGAGATCCTAACTATCTGAGTACATCCCATATACAAACGTTTTGTCCGTTTTAATGCTTTATATCCGAGCTGCATCCGCTTTCATCCTTTCTATGTCCGTGTCTGCTAAACACTGTCGTGGACGTTCCGCATATCTTTCGCTTTCCTCCCTCTTTGCCGCTTTCCGCTGGAGCAGAATGTGAGTTGCGCAGATTGGCCAGAGGATGCCAAGAGGATACAATTGGACGTGTAATGGATGACAACGGACATAGAACGTTTGTTGCCCGTATGTGTCACGGAATGTACATCGTACGCGGCGGAAAGTTCATCCGCTCAAAAAAGTTTTGTGCAGCTCAAAACTTTTTGAGTGGATGAAATAGCAGTAGACGGATGTTTGACGGATAGAGCGTATGAAAGATGTACGCAGTGAGTACACAACGGATGTATCGCGTTTCCAATGGATGGCAAGCTTTTTTGTCCGTTTTACATCCTCTTTGCATCCGTTGGTGCAGTGTGACATGGGCTTAAAATCTCTATTCCCACTCCACTCCAGGGGAAGGAAGTTACTGCAAAATCCCCTTCCCTCCCCATCCCACTAACCTGCTTTTCAGCTCTGTTCTCCTGTGCAGGGCAACAAAAGAAAGACCCAGCCAATCAGCTGGGACTCAGGAGGCAGAGAATAGATGGGGATGGGGCCAGTCAGAAGTGGTATTTGCCAGTTCTCCGAACTATTCAAAATTTCCGCTACGGGTTCTCCAGAACTGGTCAGAATCTGCTGAATACCACTTCTGCCTTCTTCTTCCTGAAAAATAAGGCACGAAGGTTAAATTGTAAGTAGATAATTTCCATGGCACGCAGCTCAGCTAATTCTGTTCTCTCAGCTACCACTCATAACCGTGAGGCTTTATCAGTAGAAATCTAAATTCTCAAGGACATCTACATAATGGGAACAGATGGGTTTGCAAGAGCATCTTTAATCCCAAATCAAATAGCAGAATCAACACTTCAGAATGATGGCTTACTTTGACACATTTTTGTCTGAGGATGTTGCTTATAGCTGTCTATCATGTGTGGAGTTGGGGAGAAGGAGAAAGCAATGGGCTTCAAGGTATGACTCATACATTTCTTCTCATAATTGGTCCTTTTTCAGCTCCTCCACCCTCATCGATTATTCCATTCCCTGCCTTTCAAACAACATGCTAGAGACAAACACCAAATAAATTGACGGATTGATCCCACAGGTAGGAAAGTCCCATGTAGAGTTAAAAATCCAAACTGACATCTCGGAATTCTCAGAATTGTTCAAAGGGTTGAGGAGACATTGTTGCACATTCACATACAGAAATCAATCAATATTATAAAATAGCAGGTTGTGTACGGTACAAAAAACCCCTCCTCGGCTATTCTTTTTCTTATTCTTTTAAGTAAGGCCTAAGCAAGACTAGCTTATGTGAGTGATGCTGAAGAAGATTTCTGCAAAGATTTTTAACTTCATAACTATTTTTGAATGCAAGTTAAAAAGTGTTTCCCTTACCACTGTTGTTTACTTTGTTTATTTATTAATATTTCATGAATACTACCATTCTTGCATGTGCCAGGCAGCCAAAACTACAAATGTTTAAAAAATCAATAGATTTCTCTTCTTTCACCAAGACGAGGGGAACCAATAATTTAAGAAGGAAACTGCAAAACAATAATGCATGCATCAAAAAATGTCCCAGAAAGATGGGTCAGGACTATGGTTGTCATGGCAGCCATGAGTTGAAGAAATATTAGTTAAATTTCCCCAATGCTACTACCAGTTGGAGTAATTCCAACTTCATCCCAGCAATCAAGTGGAACAGACCTGGCAGGGACACTGCTGTGCACCATGGGGAGCAGTACACATGCATACTGCCCAACTGGCCTCTATGGCTGACATTCACAACAAGGCCTTGTGACCACTATATTTGTGAAGTAATACCTCTTCACATCCAACAAAGTCTTGCAGATGACAACATTAAACCCACATCCCAGCCCAAGGATCACAGGAGATACCAAAACTGAAAGCCAAGAAGGCAAATTAAATAGGCACTGTTTAGATATAGTTTCTGTTCTCCAGTCAGAAAAGTCAACGCATTTGAAAAGGTGTTAAGATTTAATTGTGTGGCCCTTGTTACCTTCTTGACAATTGGGACCATTCTCCACAGAAACCCCTGACAGAGTAACAGAATAACAGACTTGGAAGGGACCTTGGAGGTCTTCTATCTGCTCAAGCAGGAGTCCCTATACCGTTTCAGACAAATGGTTGTCCCATCTCTTCTTAAAAGCCTCCAAGTTATGGAGCACTCACAACTTCTAGGGGGAAGGTGTTCTACTGATTAATTGTTCTCACTGTCAGGAAATTTCTCCTAGTTCTAAGTTGATTAGTGTCCGTCCATTGGTGGAAAGCCTGAGCAGTGGGGATGAATGTGGGGGTTTGGGGTTGGCAAACCCGCATACCAATGATTTTCCTACCTAGAAAGAAAAGAAGAAGGAGGCAACTCCACCATGCCAAAACCTTGAGCCAAATGAGCATCTACAGTAGCCTTCCTTGTAGCTATGACTTTTACGTGCCAGCTGGAAAGAGAAATGCAAAACTAGAAAAGATTTAGTAGGATAGCTGCTTAGAACAGAGACAGCCATATAGCTCCCTCTAACCCAGGGGTGTCAAACACAAGGCCCATGGGCCAGATCCGGCCCACAATGTGGTCGGATTTGGCCCACGGGGCTATCCTGGAAAAAGGTTGCGTCGCTTCGGCCCGGTCTACCCAATGCAAAGAGGAAACATGTCAGCAGTTTGAGGAGTGGCATCAAGCTGGCCACAACCACCCAGTTGGCATCACCTACCCAATTGGCTGCCTGCCCAGCCCCCCAAGATTGGTTGCCTGCCAGGCCTCCTGCATCACAGCCCTGATGCGAGCCTCAATGAAATTGAGTTTGACACCCCTGCTCTAACCCCTTTTCTGTCCCTTGAATCCTACATTCAGCAGCACCTTTTAATATTTCAATTTATATTTTTTTAACATGTAATTGCATGGAAAATAGTTCAAGTCCTTTAAGAAACATACCACACTATTTGCTGATGTGAACACTTTGTCTTGGGGTTCCATTCCCATGGTTGGGATCCTTTGCTTGATCAAGTCTGTCTGCCCCTTATTTAGAGAACCCTGGAAATGTTGCTCATAGCCAGGCAGGAAAATTGAAGGTGTGTATTCATGTGTTGGAAATAGACACACAAACAACCTTTCTTTGTCATGTCCTATTATTTGAAGGTCCAATAATACAAATATAAAAGCAGGGGCAGAAAAGAGAGCAGAATATAGTTGGTTCCGCATGAATGCTAGGATAAGGGTCAGTCCTCCCCCCAAAATGAGTTGATTACCAGTTTCTTTGCGACATCCTCTGAATTTTATTCTGCAATACAATGGGCTCCTGTGATGCGCTGAAATATTTCCTCTGTTTAGCGTGCTCTACTTGATGTTGTCTATTGAGAAAGGACTTCTAAAACAACAACAAAAAGAAAGGGATTGAGGACAGCTGGGAAAGAAAAAGGAATCCTGGACAGATATTGTGGCATACCTTGCCAAGCAAACAAAGAGGCTATTAAAAAAATATGAAGCCCGCAGCTTCATTTTTTTCCCTCTTCCCTCCTACCCTTTCCCCCACTCCCTTGTGCTATTGAAATAGGCCCTTCGCTCAAGTACTTTTCACTTAAGAGAATGGCAAATTTCCGCAAAGGCTGCGCTAATATTATGCATTCTCTTTCCCAAGTGAAATGTTCTTCAGTAAATAGACACGAGTATTCAATTGTGATGAAGCCAGAGACAACAGAGAAGTCCTCCATTTCAAATCATATTGAGAAGGAAATGTATGTAGGTATCAGAATAGCAGGAAACTCTGAAGGACTGTGAGTCTCTTAAGCCCATGGAGAAGACCAGTGTTTCCTCCTCTGTTTGTTATTTGCCTTGTGTTTTGACATTAAAAAACAAAAGATTTATATGATTGTGTTCTGCCACGTCTAAAAACTGCCCATTAGGGCAAAGGTAATAGTTTCATTGAGGAACTGAGTACATTTTCTGCAAATTCCATCTGGAATATTACTGTTTGGTTTTCTCTTGATACTCTGAACCACTCAACAGTCACAGAAATTATCGATAGATTGAGACAGATGATGTAATGTTCACATTTTCAAACTGAATGGAAAACAACTGAGGGTTCATTTTAACAAAAGGGAGAAGTTTATAATGAGGAATTTGTATATAGGATCATCAGTGATATGAAGAGAATGAAGGCAGAAATTCAACCACTCTCCTCAAGTAAGAATTTGAGGGACATGCAGGCAAAGCAAAGGGTGCCCTCAAATGAAACAGAACTAATCTGGGTTATTCTTAGCTTCTTGATTTATTTTATTTTTATTTATTTTGTTTGTCAAGCATGTATGACAAATCAAGTTATGAACATAACATATAAACCATGTAGTCAACCTTTTTATACCTACCGCCCACTTTTGTATCTCTGTTAGTAGTAAAATTTTCTAACCGCCCGTTGGTTCTACAGTAATAATGATTTATAAAGTAGGGGACAAAACCCTACCACCCACCATGAAAGCTGGAATGCCCATTAGTGGGTGGTAGGGACCAGGTTGACTACCACTGATATAAACATATAAGTATAAACAGATATAAGTATATACACAGTAAATGAGTACGAATAAATTGATAAATAGGAACTGTAAGATAGGGATGGTAGGCATGCTGGAGCACTTATGCATGCCCCCTTATAGACCTCTTAGAAATGGAGTGAGGTCCACTGTAGACAGTTTAAGGTTAAAGTTTTGGGGGTTTGCAGATGTAACAACAGAATCAAGTAGTGAGTTCCAAACATTGACCACTTTGTTGCTGAAGTCATATTTCTGCAGTCGAGTTTGGAAAGGTTTACAATGGTCAGATAAAAAGAAAAATAAGGTCTGTCACAAGAAGATTCTACACCGCAACCAATCATAAAATTTTTGGGAATCCCACTAACAGAAACTATTCTCATCTTCAATAGAATTCTTCATTGGACATAATAGCTATTGATAGCCTTGCCTGTCATGTAACCTTAAGGGGCAATCTGAAGCAGCGTATCCAAACTCAGTGTTCTCCAGAAGTGTTGGTACTCCCATTCCATAATTCCCAGCTGACTACCAGTGTTCTCCAGAAGTGTTGGTACTCCCATTCCATAATTCCCAGCTGACAACCAATTTTGCAATTTATGTTTCCAAAAGGTTTGGAAAGCATCAGGTTAAGGTAAGACAATCTACAGATTAAGTGATCAACAAGACAGAAATGTCTTAGTAAAGTCAGTAAAATCAATAAAACACAGCACAAATCAAAATTAAACTAAGCTACCGAGTGATAGGAACAAGATATAAAATTCTTTCCAAGTTGTGGAAATTCTGGATTTATGTTCCTTACTATTGCATGCTAAATATACAAGTGTGCTTTGTTTCTGTCCGTTAAGGAAGGTTTCCCCCCATTTCGGGTTGGTGAGCCTGCCAGTTCGCAAGACATTATGAATACTGGCAATGTGGCATTAATAGTGATAATATTAAATTTAATCCAGTGCTTGCAGTATTGAGTTAAGCAGGTGACAAATGTGCTCCACACTGTGGAAACCAACCTGGCAAGCAGTGAAATCAAAATGACCTGTCGCGCTGATGTGATATGCTACAGTGCCTTGTCTGACACCAGCTTATCGCTAATACAAGTGGTTATGGTTTAATTGATTAGTCTTATGATTAGTCTTTGACCATGTCAAAGAAACTAGAGTAAAAAATACGGGATCTAATGCCAAGGTAAAATAGATAAAAGAAAATGCAGTAATAAAATATATAAGTGGTTAAGTACAAAGAATTGGCAATCAGATAAATACATCGTCTTTTTATGATATCCCGATCTGTTCAATGTAATGTGCTCTTTGCTAAACTGCCTTGATTTAGTAATTCTGCATATTACAATGTATATGTTAGAACTCAACAAAAATAGGACAATCTTCAGTTCAGGAACCAGTGGACTGTTCTTTCAAGTAGGAATGTTCAATATTTAAGCCTAGAAGGGGCACAAAGTTAAAAGTCAAACAAAATATGAGCAATAGCTGTCTTGAGACAACAGCTGGGGCAAGTGATGGAAGTGCCCATAACAGTATTTAGCCATGGAATCCAACAACTTAAATCTTGCTTCTAGAATAGACCTTCTTAAAAATTATGTCTAGCTGAAAGGACCAGAAAATAGAGGAACAGGAAACAAACAAGGATGAAAAGAAGGTACATTGTTCAAAAAATGAGAGATAATGGGTGAAAAAAAAAAGGATAAGACAGGGGATTCTGCAAGGCAACATGTTGGGATGTATAAGAATATATTGAAAATAGTATTTTGTAACGTATAGATGATTTATAGAGAAAATATAATACGGAATCTGAGATATATACATACATACATACATATATATATATATATATATTCTTAAGTTTTCACGGGTACTTACATGTATGCTGTTCAGCTTTCTTCGGGTATTATCCCACGTCATTGTAGTTGTGCTTTTAAAGTGGTAGCAACGTTTTCAGCAGAATCTCATCAATCATATTGAGTTCTTCTGTGGAGTTAAGACGTTCACACGATTTCAGTTTTAAATTTGAGGCTAGTTCTACTTGTTGAACCAGAGAAATGGTTTTTTCTTCATCCTGATTTAACTTGGAAGTCTTGGTCTGTGTGTTATTGGTCTTGAGTTTCTGTGTTCTGCCTTGGATTGGTGTTTCTAGTTTTTTCCTGGTCTGTTTTGTGGCTTGATTTGGCTGGTCAACACTGATGTTTCCTGTATTCGGAGGCTTTCAGTGCAGCTTGTTTCTGCAGTAAAAAGGACGGCTATCCTCTATTGAAGCTAGGTTTCATCTGGATACCTTGGTGGATTGTGTTTGAGCTGGATGATCAGGGGAAGTCTGTTTCATGCCCAGGTGTTTGCCGGCTTTGATTGGAGATCTTTCTATTTGAGAGGCAGCTTCCAAATGATTTGACCAGTCTCTGGTGGAATCATCTCTTTCTAATTCATGCTTTTCAGGTCTTTTTTCTCAACTCTCTATGGCTTCTTCTTGATGGAATTCTGTGGCTGGTTTTCTTATATGGCTAGGGTTTTTGGTGCCCATTGAACTGATTTAGACCTGGGTTTAATGCTGTTGACTAGTGAGGAGGTGTGTTCTAGCTTTTACTGCATTTTATGTATTCTCAGGCAGGTTATTTATTCTTCTATTGGTCGTCCAATGTTATGTGGTCCGGGCAATACGAATCCCCTGTGCATCAGAAACACCCCCATCATCAGAACACAGTCAAGCCCCACCCAATCGAGTCACACCCTCACTAGCAATTAAAGAAGAAGCACTGCAAAGCTCACATTTACTCTTGAGAAGCCGCAGAGTGAAGAAACAGCTGAAGATGATCATGAATGAGACTTCATCAAAACGTTGCCTAGATACTTCCAATTTTACGCAGGAGAAAACCCGAATAACCAAAGATCCTCAGAAAATATGTGTGTGTGTGTGTGTGTGTGTGTGTATATATATATATATATGTTTTATACTAGATAGGAAGATTGATATTGAGGAAAAATTAAAGTGGTTAGCTCGAATTACTAACTAGAGGGGACAATTATATTTATAGATAAGGATTGATAAAATGACAAATGTGACAGAAAAAAATAATGTGAGAAATAACAATAGAAAGGAGATAAGAATTTTAGATAATTTTGTAAAATAAGATATGAGAACATGAATTGGGATTGGATAAGTTTAATATTTAATAATGACAAGGATGACGCAAAATGAAATTAAACAAATAAAATGAATAGGTAACTATGGTCATATTTGTATTGAGATGTGAAACCTGGAACCATACTGCCTGCCAAATGAGAATTTTTTATTTAAAAAAACAAAATGGAAACGGAGAAAATTGAATAATGGAATTGCTAGGTATGTATAATTGATATGGTAGTAGGCATTTGGAGACAGTAAGGTTGAAAATAAATATTGAATGTATGAATTAATATGAATATATGCAACAAGAGATGTATGATATATTGACGCCACACTGTTAATGTGTTGTTGTTATATGTAGATTGAAATGAAAAAAAATGGAAAAAAAATTGTGTCTCATCGATAGGTATTTTTTAGCCTGGAAAATGGTTTTGTTCTTAGCCAACCAATTTGAAGATCTATTTTTTTTCCCTTCGGAACTCTTATGTCTGTTTGGATACTGATATTTAGGACTGTCTGTTTAAAAATTTCCTCTGCTGGGAGGTTGTTGAGGGTAAATATTGGGTGCAAAATCCATGCTGTGAAATAACTTTTGTAAGTTGGTAAGTCGATTTACCTAGGAATTGGGCTGAGCCATCCTTCTCTGTTCCTCAAAACATATTTTTAATTGCCTATCAGGGTCCACTGAATGGATCCTCTGCCAATAAGTGAAATTATTTGGTGGTTTTGTATGGAACGCAGGGGTGGGCTGCGCGAACCGGTATCTAATTTTATGCCAGTTCAGTGGACCAGCAAATCTCACCCCTGGCTGGTCCCGCCCACCCCACCCATCCCAGAAGTCCCCATGTGACCTGTTTTAGATGGCAGGTAAGTGTGGAGGCTTGGGGAGGGTGAAAAACCAGCCTTCTGGAAGCTTTTGCTCTCCCAGAGGCTCGACAAAAGGCTCCGGAGCCTGGAGAGGGTGAAAAATGGGCTTCCCAGAAGTTCCGGAAGGCCAGAAACAGGCCCGTTTCTGGCCTCCAGAAACCCTCCAGAACCGAGGGAGGCCATTTTCATCCTCCCAGAGGCTCAAGGAAAGCCTCCAGAGCCCAAGGAGGGGCGAAAATGGCCCCCTATGGTCCATTTTCTCTCCCAGGCCAGGGCCGTACAGGAGGCTGACTAGGCTATGCCCACCATGACCACGCCCACCCAGCAGAAGCCCACCCCTGATGGAATGTATGTTTCTGCTCTGACTATGGGAACTGATGTGTTTTTATCAGGAGCTATGGTGGCGCACTGGTTAGAATGCAGTATTGCACACTAATTCTGCCCACTGCCAGCAGTTTGGTTCTTATTGGTTCAAGGTTGACTCAGCCTTCCATCTATCTGGGGTCAGTAAAACAAGGACCTGGGTTGTTGGGGCAATACGCTGACTCTGTAAACTGCTTATAGAGGGGCTGTAAAGCACTGAGAAGTAGTATATAAGTCTTCTGTTGTGATTGCTAGTGCTATCAGTTCCCAGTAGGCTTCTTAAAAAAACTTGTTTAAATGAGGAAGGTTTTGTAAGACCCCAAATTCCTCACTGTAAAATCAGCACTAGACTAATTTTGCCCTAAATACTTTCAGTCTGGGGTTTAGGGAACCTAGATACTTCCAATTAAACAGTTTATATAATCTTTTGCAGCTTGCCTCAGCCCTTGCTGAACTTTTTTTTTAAAATGATTTACCCACAACCCAGTAAAAATCATTCCAAAATTACCCAGTCTTCTATCTTGCTGAAAAGGTATTTTGCATATATCTTAGTCACGTCTCCAATAAGGTTTATCGGTCTATGATTTTTGGTTTCCCTTGCCCCCTTTTTTATGTAGGGAGACTATCATGGCAACTTCCCATCAATGCATTATTTATACAAGAGAATAGCCCTGCTAACAATGGGGCTCACCAGTCAATAGGTGTCCTGAGCAGTTCTAGGGCTAGAAAATCTTTTCCAGGCGCCTTGTTAGATTTCAGAGACTGAATAATACATTTATTATTATTCTAATACTGATAACACTGATATTCAGTATTATCCTGATACTGACACTGGAGGGCAGGGGTGAAGGTGTTCAAAAACTAGAGGATCAATATTATGCTTATGTGGGAGGCCCTGATTGCATTTAGTAAATCAATTTGCATAAAACCCCTTCCAAACTGAAGCTGGAATAGGCATATTGAATTGCAATTTATTTTCCTCCCACAAATACAGTATTCCAGAAGAAAATCGAGTTTGTCCCTTTTGCTGAAATGTCTAGTTTAGATCATATTTTAGCCATGTAGAATGCTTTTTTAGAGACTATCATTTTCTTGTAATCATGCCTAATTTTTAACAATTTACTGTGATTTTGTGTGTGTGTGTGTGGTGGGCTGTCCCTCGGCCGGGTGCATCGCTGCCCTCAGTAACCTTCTGATATGTAGCCAGTCAGAGTCAAGCCAATTAGAACTTATTGGGTGTCAGCTTCTAATAGGAAATTTATCTGCTAAACACTTTCTTAGTGAAAGGCACATCAGCATTTTGGGTCAAAGATTTTTTTTTATCTTGGATTAAAAAGGAAACTTCTCTAAATCTGAGACTGTTCTGAATGAATATTGCCTTTGCATCTACCCTTGCCCTACTCAAACCTTCTAATCCACCTCACTTCAAGATTAGCTAATAGCTTTTTATAATAAGGCATAGATAATCTAGATATCAGATCTGCCTTAGTGATAATTCCTAGTAAAATGACAACATATAAGTAGGTATCATAGTACTGAACAAAAAGCAACCACAGTAATTTTTAAAAATTATAGATTGGAATACATAAGAATAAATTCATGTTCCAGTAGAAAATGGTGGCAAACAGAACAATCTAAAAACAAACTTATTTCTACTTGCAAAAAAAAAACCCATAACCCAGGTGTGTGATTTATTACTCATGCCAAGAAGTCTTAAATTGAATGGTTTAAAAGCAAACCAATTTTGCCATGTTGGATTTATGAGTGTAAGAACATTTTATGGCATATCCAGATCTGTTTCTAGTAGGGCAAATGTTTTCTTGTGGAGAAAACAAGGAAATGGATGTCAGTTTAATTTTAGATAGATAGATAGATAGATAGATAGATAGATAGATAGATAGATAGATAGATAGATAGATAGATAGATAGACAGACAGACAGACAGACAGACAGACAGACAGACAGACAGACAATAGACTTGAGATATGTTTGCATGAAAACAAAGCTATTCAATTTCACAGAAAAGAGAAGAATGAATTCAAATCACGTTATATGTCTTTTGAAAAAGTGAATTTAGATCAATGGCTTCTATTCTTTATAAAAAGCAAATATAGCATCCCAATCTGGAACATGCACACTGAGTTGTCATTTTTAGTAATATCTGCCTGGAATTATTGTCCCACTAACATTACTAGCAAGGAAGTTGCCTGTGTTGTGTATAAGAATTGGAATACTCCAAATACCTTAATCTGATTGGCCGAGCAGGCCGCGATAGGATTGGTTAG
>BHFT01009316.1:0-11826 GCA_004320025.1 Laticauda laticaudata
CTCTGTGGTTTCTTCCCCAAACCCCAAAAACTTTAACCTTAGACTGTCTACTATTGACCTTACCTCCTTCCTAAGAGACCTGTAGGGAGCGTGCATAAACACACCAATCGTGCCTACCGTCCCTGTCCTACTGTTTTTTGTTTTTCTTATAAGTATCTATCTCATGGATTCAAAACTATGTTTATTCTTATACCTGTATCTTGTAAGTGATTGACAAATCAAATAAATATTAAATACTAAATTAAAAAAAAACACTAAAATACTTTTGCCTTTCAGCCCAATCCAGGGGCCTTCCCAGGCTTTTGCGACTGTTTATTTTTTGTGTTGAATTTATATTTACCAACAAGAATTAAAGGGAGTGGAAGCTGTACACTATGTCCCATATTTGAGTAGACCAGATTGCCCTGATAGAAAAAACAATCTCTCCCCAGAATAGCCAACAAAGTGAGGAGAACCTGTGGCTTGGAGTTTAATACATCTATCTAATATGCAAGCAGCCCAGTTTCAAATCTCAGAAAGGTATGGCTAGCCGATGAGAGCTAAATAGCTTGAAATAGATCTCTAGCTTCTCTTTATTTATTTGTCGATAAATATAAATTCAACACAACAAAAGTGGAGCATGAAAAGTTCATCCTGCATTGCTCCAGAATGGTCCAGTATTCTTTATCAGGAACCCTTCTCTAAATATACCATCAGGTTGCTATAACCATGGAAATGCTGATCTTGGCCTATTTCTCCAGTAAAGGGGTTGATTATGCTCTGATACTATTTTTTCAGTTCTATAGTTTGAGCTGTGTCATTGGCAATGAGCCTGAACCCCAAGGATTATTACATCCATCATTCTGTTTTCAGGATGGAAGCAACTTTCATTGCCACCTGATTAGATGTGGGAGCTGTGGCCCTTAGACAGATTGATATATAGAAGTCTGTCTTTTGCAATCACTACGCATGTTAATGCCAGTTGCTCTACTATTTAACATCTTGCTGATGTTCACAGTTACAACTACTGTTGGGTTTTGCTTTATGATTTACAACCACAATCGAGCCCAAAATCTCTATTGCAAAGCGAGGCAGTTGCTAAGTGAGTTCAGCCTCATTTTACATAGTTGTTAAATGAATCACTGCAGATGTTAAGTTTGAAACATGGCTGCTAAGTGAAACTGGATTCACCAATGACTTTGAATGACAGATTACAAAAGAGGATCACAGGGCCCCGGAACATTGCAACCATCATCAATATGAACCAGTTGCCAAGCATCCAAATTTTGATCAAATGACCATGGAGATGCTGCAACGGTCATGTGTGAAAAACAATCGTAAGTCACTTTTTTTCAGTGCCATTTTAACTCCAATGAGCTATTGTAAGTCAAGGACTAACTATTGTAAGTCGAGAATGTAATTTATTGTAAAGTGACATTATGAAAGTCTAAAATTTTGCACCATTCTCCCAACATCACCTCCACAGACATTCCTCTATGATGCAAATTCCGGCTGGCTAGCAACAATCAGCAAAAGCCATACAATAAAACCAGTGTAAGTCAAAAGGAAATAAAATTAAAATAATTGTAATGATAACCAAGGAACCTCAAAACCATGAGCCGTGGTTGTGCAGTGGTTAGAGTGCAGTACTGCAGGCTACTTCTACTGACCGCCATTTGCCTGCAATTTGGCAGTTCGAATCTCAACAGGCTCAGGGTTTACTCAGCCTTCCATCCTTCTGAAGTCAGTAAAATGAGGACCCAGATTGTTGGGGGCAAGAGGCTGATTCTGTAAACCGCTTAGAGAGGGCTGTGAAGCACTGTGAAGTGGCATATAAATTGAAGTGCTATTGCTATATTACAAACTTATATGGCTCTGCAAACCATATCCATTTTTCCTATGTATGTGTGTGCATGTGTCTTCCTGTCTATCTTGGCAGGGAGATCAGTGGTGGAAGATTTTTTTTAAAAATGCTATTTTTTCATTATTCTTTCCCCCGTGAAAGAGAACGGTAGTGAGGAGCTCTACAGATTGCTGGAAACAAATCAATTAATCTGAGCATAGATGAGGGGAAAAAAATTTAAAAAAAGTTTTGTTTAAAAATGGAAACTTATGTTCTCAAAGAGTTGAGAAGTTGTTGTTTTTTAATTTGGCTTTGTTATGTTCTAATGATGGCTAAGCAATTGCAAAAGCTGTCAATTATGGTGGGTGGGGATGATTAGCCTACTTCAATAACACGTTGAGGAAGCACTGACATCTAGTGAATTGTCAATCCATGCATAAAATTGAACAATAACTTTTTGTATCCTTTTGTTCCAGTGATGAGATTCAAAAAAAATTACTACCGGTTCTGTGAGTGTGGCTTGGTGGGCATGATGTGGCTTGGTGGGCATGGATTGATAGGCATGGCAGGGGAAGGATACTGTAAAATCCCCTTTCCCTCCCCGCTCCACTAACCTGCTTTCCAGCTCCATTCTCTTGTGCAGGGCAACAAAGGAAGACCCAGCTCGGGAGGGAGAGAATAGATGAGAGTGGGGCCAATTAAAGATGGTATTTCGAACTACTCAAAATGTTTGCTATCAATTCTCCAAAGTATTCAAAATTTCCACAACCAGTTCTCTAGAACTGGTCAGAACCTACTGAATATCACCTCTGTTGTTCCCTGAAAATAATATGTGTAAGGATGCATGAATCACCCTTGGTCTCATTCAAATTTTCAAATCTGTTTGAAAGGTGAAATCAGTTTGGCTCAGACTTTCAAATGGAGTTAGAAAATTGACTTGATCGGATGCAAACTTCAAAATCATTTCAGAACAATACTCTGATCCATGAATCAAGGGGCCTGTAAAAATCTATGAACTTGCTCTGAAACTTCCCAAGTCTTGTTATGAATGTCTGGTTCAATTTGAAGCTTCCAACTGCTTTGGTGATTTTATCTGGATATCCACATTAAATATTGAATTGATCAAATTGCCTTCCAATCAAGCAGCCCTAATTATTTTCATAGACAGCAAGCTAGCCCCTGAATAGATCATAAACAAACACTGCAAATGTGGAACAGCATGAAAAATATCCGAATTTGCACAACAGCAGAGCAAATAGCACTTGAAACAGATTAGGCACCCAGACCAGCCATTCAGTAAAATCTAACCTTGTGAAAATTAAAATGGTAGATTTGGAAATAAATGCCACATTCAGTGTTTCTGTTCTGTAAGGTGCAGGTATCCATGGGAAATTGATTATCTCCATAGATCTTGAAGGGAGGAAGAGACACTGTGATGTCCAGTATTTTGAAATAATATTGATTTAGATGATGTCAGCATTTTTTTTGGGGGGGGAGAATATGCTTATGTGTATGTTATGTTATGCTTATGTTATGTAGTTTAATTATTTATGTATGTTTGTATGTTATTTATTTATGTTATGTTATGTTATGTTATGTTATGTTATTATAGTTTATTTTATGTTATGTTATTGTTATGTTAGTAGTTAATATATTATATTATATATATTATATTATATATATATATATATTATATTATATTATATTATATATATTATATTATATTATATTATTATATATATTATATTATATGTATCTTTATATTAGTATTATATTATATTATATTATATTATATTATATTATCACTCAATCGGCACAAAATTTGATTTAGGCGTCAACTTGCTCAGCTATCTGTAGTAAGTTCTTTGTCTGCGACTCTTGATGTTTATTTCTATAGGCATCTGGATTCCTTCCCATTTTTGCTATTTCCTGATTGATGATAAGGCATGGCCAATTTGTCCAGCTCCAAATCCATTGCATATCTTGGTTATATATTTGTGATAGCACTGAGCCAGCAATCTATTTCAAATGGCTGTTTTTGTTTCCTATTATAGCTGCTTATAATTATTAATTATCTTTTTATTACATTAAACATGAAACTCGAGTCAACTGAACATTTAAAAATGATATCACAAAATACCAGCGACTGCCCACTAATGATTGATACGGGTTGCTGCAGCATCCTAGTATTACTAACCAAGTTATCTTCTAAAATATACGAGTGTTACCCAAGTAGCACAGTTTTTTGCAATTCGCTGCGTGCTTATTGCAGATTCTTGCATATATGTTTTCGCTAAAATTCTTGGACATTATACCAAGTTGCCCCTTGACTGACAAGGGGTACCACTATAACATGATTCATCCATAATTAGTGGGATGGGGAGTATACCACAGCTGCGAATTAATTTAGACAGCTCAATCATGGTCTAGCCTTTGTAGTCAGTTTGCTATGATTTGGCCTGCACTCACATATTAGTGCTGAAACAGTTTCAACTTTGTGTTGTTGATTGCAAAGTCGACAGTTTTGGATTTTCAATGCGATTTGTTTCTCGCTTTCATGCATTACATTTTAGGCTTGCCAGTATTAACCTTCATTTCTTCTTAGGTGAGTTCCTCTCTAAGCTTTGTCCATGTCAAAGTTGTACTCACATTTCCCTTCAATGCTTCAAGTGCTGGTCCATGCAAAGCTTTGGTTTTCCATCCATTCTGTCTGGTCATCCAGTGTTTTCCTTATATTCTGCCTTTGTTTGTGTTGTTTTTAATATAGTTCTCTGTTTTAACAGCCTTCAGAAATTTCTGTGCTTTGTTCACATAATCATTCAAACTTTCTATTTTCTTTCGTTCCACGTTTGATGGATTGCAATAGCCCTCTGCCCCCCTATTCTTTTGGCAGGTTATGATCCTATCAATGTCACTCATGCTGGAGTAAAGCGTCGCGGCTACATATTCAATAAGTTTTATGTGTTTCCGAGTCCATGCTTTTCTTCTGTTGTAGTGCTTATAGTGTTTATTATTATTATTTTATGCTTCGTTGTTGTTGTGTTGTTTGTTGTTGTTTGCTGTTGCTGTGTTGTTGTAGTCTCAAAACAACTGCGGAGCCACCACTTGAACACCATACGCATTTGCAAATTAGCCCATCAGTCAATTGCGAGCAGCTTTATTGGAACAGCTTCCATTCCTGCTGGCGGCATATCTGCTAACACCATCAAATATCCAGATTTGCCTATCCCAGGGTCCTTGGTAAGATTCGATAGGCGAGCACAAAAATACCAAATCCAGTCTGAACATTCTGTCGTTGACTGTGCAATTAATAATAATATTGGTAATAAATATTATAGTTATCAGTCAAAAAACAATTAACAGAACAACAGAGTTGAGGACCTTGGAGTTCTTCTAGTCCATACTCCGTGCACTAGCAGAAAACCCGTATACCATTCCAGACAAATGGGTGTTATCAATCTCTTCTTTAAGCCCTGTCACACTGCCCAACGAGCAAACGTTTATAAAAAGACACACGGACCGATGAAAAATTATCCATCCGTTGTTATCCGCTTCTCAAAAGCTGGCAAAAATTTGCATAAACAGAGCCGGATAACACAGAGGAACACGGCACAGCGGGGAGGACGCAGAGCAGATGGAAAGCAGCATGTGAATGGAAGCATCCTTTTGCATCTCTAGCATTCCTCTAGACTCCTTAATATCCGAGAAGCGTCCCCTCTGCGAAGTTTTTTCCATTTTAAATGCTTTCTTTGTGTGCTGCCATCCGCTTTCATCCTTTCTCTGTCCATGCGCACTAACATGCACATCATTCCGCTTCCGTTCCACTTGCCTCCTGCTTCCGAGCGGTTGAGTTGCGTGGATGCGCACGCGGATGCCTAGCGGAGTACTATAGCGGATGCGTAACAGATGACAATAGGGATGCAGAACGGTATAGTTACCCCCGTATGCCTAGCGAATCGCAGAACGACGCCGTTTAGATGACATTTCGCTCAAAAGTTATGAGCAGCTCAAAACCTTTGAGCGGCATGAGGGGGGTGGGTCAATGCTCTAATAGACAGATGCTTGCGACGGATAAGAGGAAGCAAATACAGAGCAGTGAGTACAGAACGGAAGCATCGCATTAACCAACGGATGGTAAGTGTTTTTCTCCGTTTTACATCCTCTTTCCATCCGTTGGTGCAGTGTGACAGGGGCTTTAGTGATGGAGCATCCACAACTTCTGAAGGCAAGTTGTTCCACTGGTTAATTGTTTTATCTGGAAATTTCTCCTTAATTCTAGGTTGCTTCTATCCTTGATGAGTTTCCATCTGTTGCTTCTTGTCCTGCCCTCAGGTGCTTTAGACAATAGGTTGACCCTCTCTTCCTTATGGCAGCCCCTGAGATATTGGAACACTGCTATCATGTCACCCCAGTCCTTCTTTTCATTAAACTAGACATACCCAGTTCCTGCAATTCTTCATATGTTTTAACCTTCAGTCCCCTAATCATCTTTGTTGTTCTCCTTCACATTCTTTCTAGTGTCTCAACAATTTTTTTTAGACTGTGGTGACCAAAACGGGATGCAATATTTCAAGTGTGGTCTTACATTGTATTTCCAGAAAGCGCAGCAAAGATATTTCTTCCTGTTTTTAACTTTTAGCATGCATTCCTTCTTTGAAGGCTTAATGCAGCTACTAATGGATTGAAAATCATGCCAGCAGTAATTAGTGGTTTGCCATTGAATCTGAACTGCATGATTTTGGAGGAAGTATATAGAATGGCTTCCGAGTCTACCAACAGTGCTCTGAACTGCCAATTACCCATACCTGGATGAGAATATCTTCTGGAGTTCGTATGGCTTTCAAAAGCAGCTAATAAGCTACACCAAGTGACATAGCCAGTTTTTGCTTTATGTAACCATGGAGCTTATTCATAAGGTTAAACAAATTTGGTAGTCCATAGGAAACTTGTTGCTTGCTGCCATCCAATCTATAAGGGAAAAAACAACCTATCTATCCTTAGCAAATGAAGGCCTCTGAGCCACAGAAAAACATAGCACCCAGCTGCAAAATTACCAAGACTGGCCTCCAACAGCAAAGGAAAAAAAATAAATTAAATCCAAATTATGGACACATAAACCCTGACACTCACACTGCCACCTGCTTTTATTATAACAAGATGATATAATCCATATTTTTATTTTAACAACTTTTGAAGATTTCTCTTGGTCAGCTTTTCTTGCCAGCAATTGAAACCTTTCCTTTTTCTTTTTCTGCTTTCTTTCCCTTTTTCTTTACACCCACCATGAGCTTGCTAGTGCTCGCCTTTCTTCTTATTTCCTCGTTTCAGGCTGTGTTGTATTAGCACCTCTTTATTTCAACTGGCAAGCTTGACAGCCAGTTCGATGTTGTGACAATCCTTTCTTTTACACCAGCAAATGAGAGAAATGGTGGATAGGGGCAACAACCAGCTTCTCTGATGGAAACCAAGCTGCAGGTTCTCCTAATTATATGTGTGTCATTTCAGGGAGGCTTCACCTTTGTGTGAAGTGAAGTGAAATGAAAGAAGAGCAAGTGACCTAAAAAACAAAATCAAGAACAAGAAGTTTGGAAACACATCCACCAAAGCAAAGAACCCTATTAATCATCCAGACTTCTACCAGGGAAATCACTTCAATTAGGAATTTCCCACAATAGTTTCTCTTGCAGACACACAGTTGACTGCTGAGCCAAGTCAGGTATGGATCTGTATTGTATAATAATCTAATAAAGGAGAATATTTGTAGCTCAGGGTTGACATGAGGGGTCCTTGGTGCTCTCTGAGCTTGGTGGTTTTCTTGCAGATGTTTCATTACCCAAACTTGGTAACTTCAGGATGTTACCTATTTTGGATAATGAAACGCTTGCAGGAAAACAAGCAAGCTCAGAGAGCACCAAGGATGCCACAGTCCTCCTCCTTCTCCTCTTCCTCTTCCTCCTCCTTTCCCTGTCCCTCCTCTTCCTCCCCACTCCTTCTCCACTCCACAATTTCTCTTCCCTTCTAGCACTGAAAATGTTACCTAGTTTGGGTAATGAAACCTCTGCAAGGAAACAAGCAAACTCAAAGAACACCAAAGGACACCACAAACCTCCTCCTCCTCCTCCACTCCAGAATCCTCATTCTCTTCTAGCACTGATGATGTTAACTAGTTTGTCTAATGAAATACCTGCAAATAACAAGCAAGCTCAGAGAGCACCAAAGACATCACAATTTTCCTCCTTTTCCTCCATTCCACAATCCCCACTCCCTTCTAGCACTGATGATATGACTCAGTTTAGGTAATGAAATGTCTGCAATAAAACAAATAAGTTCAGAGAGCACCAAAGACGCCACACTCTTCCTCCTCCTCTTCCTCCTCCTTTCCCTCCCCCTCCTTCTCCACTACACAGTTTCTATTCCCTTCTAGCATTGATGATGTGATGTAGTTTGTCAAATGAAACATCTGCAAATAACAAGCAAGCTCAGAGCACACCAAAGACGCCACACTCTTCCTCCTCCTCCTCCTCTCTCTCTCCCTTCTTCTCCATTCCACAGTTTCTATTCCCTTCTAGCATTCATGATGTTACCTAGTTTGGTTAATAAAACATCTGCAAGAAAACAAACAAGCTCAGAGAGCACCAAGGACCCCTCATGTATAATACAGGTAGACCTCGACTTACATCCACAACTGACAAATTTATGTTGTTAAGTGAGACATTTGTTAAGTGTATTATGCCCCCTTTTACAATCTTTCTTGCCTCAGTTCTTCAGTGAATCAATACAGTTGATAAGTTAGTAACATGGTTGTTAAGTGAAATTGGCTGCCCCACTGACTTTGCTTGTCAGAGAGTCGCAAAAGCGGATCTCGTGACTTCGGAACACCGCAAAGGTCATAAATATGAAGCAGTTGCCAAACATCTGAATTGTGATCATGTGACCATGGGGGATGCTCCAAAGGTCGTAACTGTGAAAAATGGTCTTAGGTCACATTTTTCAATGCTGTTGTAACTTTGAATGGTCACTAAATGTATGGTTGTAAAGTGAGGACTAATCGCTGTAGGTGCAAAGATACAGGGACTTCTGTTTCATCAAGCAAAAAGACCAGAAGCTTTCGAAACATCTCGGTAAGGTCAAAGAAGGAAAGGTCGTTTTTGTCATCGTGTTTTCTCTGAAACAAGAGCTGAGATGGCGGTCTACATCAGAGGTGGTATATTCAGCAGGTTTGTGGGCATGGTGTGGCTTGGTGGGTATGGCTTGATGGCCACGGCAGGGGAAAGATACTGCAAAATCCCCATTCCCTCCCCACCCCACTAACCTGCTTTCCAGCTCCATTCTCCTGTGCAGGGCAACAAAGGAAGACCCAGCTGATCAGCTGGGACTTGGGAGGCAGAGAATAGATGCGGGCAGGGCCAGTCAGAGGTGGTGTCAAGCCCCAAATTGTCATATGTGAAATTGACTTTGATCTTTTCTTTTTAAATGGATTTCATCACTTGGAAATCTGACAGGTGGTATTTGCCAGTTCTCCAAACTATTCAAAATTTCTGCTACTGGTTCTCCAGAACCTACTGAATACCACCTCTGGAACAAAGGTAGAAACAATCATTGGTTGGCTTCTATTGAGAGTAGTGGATTCCTCCCCCCCCAAAAAAAAAAACCCNAGTAGTGGATTCCTCCCCCCCCCCAAAAAAAAACCCTTGGCCACTTTCAGATGAGTGGACTTCAAATCCCAGAATTCCCCAGCCATCTGCAAGTCAAAGTCAAACACCAGTTAAAATTTGGAAAAAAATCCACACCAATTTAGAGTGTTGTTTTAGCAGCATTACAAGTGCCAAATATTCTATTGTATAGAAAAACAGGACACAAGGGTCAGTGAGAAAGGATTCTTGCAGGATAGGGTGAAAAACAGCCCAGATGGAGCCACAGACATAAAAGGGGGTGAGGTTTCAATTATGTGTCCATGGTTGCTATTTTGACTTTTTTGACCTCCTGCAGGACAGCAAATCTTTCTTCAATCTTATCATTCGGCTGGTATGTTCAGCTACAACACCCATACTAGCTAGGAAAGGCTGGGAGTTGTAATGCCAGCTGGAGATAGCAGTTTGCAAAAAGATTTCTTAAAAGGGGCCAGAGATTAGATGAGATTACATTAGATTCAACTTTATTGACATTGCACATGAACACAGGCAACGAAATGCAGTTAGCATCTAACCAGAAGTTCAAAACAGCAATGAAGTATATATATGTGTATGTGTGTGTGTGTGTGTGTGTGTGTGTGTGAGTGTGTGTGTGTGTGAGTGTGTGTGTGCTGTTTAGCTTCCCTCGGGTATTATCCCACGTCATTGTAGTGTTGTTAAACAATGACGTGGGATAATACCCGAGGGAAGCTAAACAGCACACATGTAAGTACCCGCGAAAGCTTAAATATATAACTATATATGGATATACAGAATATCTATGAATATACAGAATATATGTCTATGGAAGTAATATACATGACTGTACAGAGTGTTTATGAACATATTGAATATAATTATAATGCACAGAGAGTTTATACAAGATATATTATGTATTAGCAGGGGAAGTATCAGTTTGTGTGTGGGGATAGATGAGTTGAGGAGTTCAATTAGGAGACCGCTGTATGGTAGAAGCTGTTCCCTTGCCTGCTGGTCTTGGACTGCAGGCACCTGAACCTCTTCTCTGATGGAAGAAGGGTAAACATTTTATGGGCTGGATATCATTGTTATACAAGCGTATAATGCATAGAATAGAAATAGCGAAAAGCTTTGCTTTAAATATGAAAGATGCATCTGTTTGCTTTCCAAAGTAATGAATCTGAAAAGCTTATAAGTATTTCCTAGTTCTCTGAATTTTGCACTGAAATGAGTGGGAAAATGCATAGATCTAAGGAGAATGCAAATAATTTTGCCCTTTGCAGATTTTTCAAACAAAGATAACTGCAGATTATGATAGAATAGTTGGGCTTCAAAAAATGTAAACTCACACAACTAAAATGGATTCATCTATCTCCAGCACATGCATGAGACTTGGAATAATCAGGAATTCATCAATATTTGTTGGTCTATTTTATTTTAAAACCTTTTTGTATACCTTTCATTATACCCTGAACACGAAAGTAATGTTCAATCCATTAAAAACATCTCAGCAGAAAAATACAAATGCAAGCTAACATTTAAATATTTAACTATTTTTCTTTAAAAGATATACAAAAGATATACAAAATCACTGAAAACAGTGATTCTAGCACTGGATAGTGCCCCTGCTAAGAAGGTAATTTCCTTCACTGGTATGTACTCTAATTAAAGTAATCTGAAGTATAATCTGAGTACAACATTTTAGTTTTATTTTTTATATATCACCGCAATTAAATGACTCCTGGTGGTTAATTAAGATCTTAAGACCTGCACATATTGCAACTTTCAGAATTGCCCATTCTGCCTAGACTATGTGCCATAGTCTTATTGATCCTGATCTACAACAAACAGATAAAAGAATAACAGAGTTGGAAGAGACCTTGGAGGTCTTCTAGCCCAACCGTCTTGCTCATGTGGGTAACCCTATACCATTGCAGACAAAAGGTTATCTAATCTCTTCTTAAAAACGCCCAGTGTTAGAGCACCCACAACTTCTGAAGGCAAGTTGTTCCACTGATTCATTGTTCTCCTGTCAGGAAATTTCTCCTTAGTTCTAAGTTGTTTCTCTTCTTAATTAGTTTCCATCCATTGCTTCTTCTCCTGGAGAATAGATTTACCCCCTCCTCTTTGTGGCAGCCCCTTAGATATTAGAACACAGCTATCATGTCACCCTTACTGAAATGCCACTGCAACTTCTAGCTTGGGCCACATCCTTCTGATGTTGCTTACACCTCATCTTCAATATATTCCTGAAGAAGACTTAATTCACCCTTCACTGTTAAAGCCCATGTCACACTGGCCAACGGATGCAAAAAGGACACAGCGGACAAGCAAAATGTTCCATCCATTGTTATC
>BHFT01009318.1:0-17224 GCA_004320025.1 Laticauda laticaudata
CCTCCTTTGCTGGTACTTTGCTTGTGTGGAGTGACCATTCAAAGTTACAGTGGCACTGAAAAAAGTGACTTATGATCGTTTTTCTCACTTACAACTGTTGCAGCACCCCACAGTCATGAGAGGCCAGGCGAGGAGATGGGTGCTTCAATGTGAGTGATGTTGAGTTGGCCACACCCAGCAGTCACATGACCACCAAACCATGCCCACCAGCTAAGCCACACCCACAGAACTGATGGTTAAAAATTTTCAGCCCACTCCTGCTAATGACAATTACATAAATTCAGATTTCACCAGTCAATATATCTCCCTTGGGTCAATCTCACATCTAGCTGACTGAGTGGGCATGTCCATTCTGTCCATGTCCATGTCCATGCCCATTGCCATTGCCATTGCCATTGCCATTGCCCTCCTGTTTGATTTCCCAATCTACTTTGCAGTTTTGGCCTCTATATTCAAATTTATTCCATCCCTAAAATTCATGTTTTTTCTTGGCTTTGAAGCAAAATTCTGTTTTAAAAAAACGTATGATCTACTTTCTGTTTACTAAGGACATGAATGATATCAACTGTGCAAAATGTATGATTGATTTTTGTTTCTATGTGCTGATCTGTGTGGGATACAGTGGCTAATATCTAGAAGGTCTATGATCTGTCCACTCTGGAGGTTGTTTTAAATGACAGCTACAATTCCCGAAAATCAAATTTTATGTTGTGCAACAGAAAGCTGAGCAGGCTCTAGGCTTCCTCCCAATAGGATAAAGTTGATTTTAACTGGATGCTCCTTCAAATTGAATAATGAAACAATGGAAACGCTAACAAAAAGTAGATTTCTGTGATGACCAGTGAAGCCAGCCTACTAATCAAGTAGGCTTGCAGAAGTTATATCCCACTTCTACCAGAATACTTGAAAGGCAGTATTTTGCTTATGTGGCTAAAAATTCTTAGCAGGCAAATGAAGTAAAGGCTAAATATTTTTCTACAATATTGTACAGGGCAACATACATGGTCTTTCCAATCTGTTGTACTAAGGCTTTGGAACTCTTGATAATAAAATCAGGCTATTGTTCTGTCTCATTTTTGTTGTATTTCCTTGATTTTCAACTTTCCTAATTTTTTTTTAATCGCTTGTTATGTTTAAGGCTGGATTTTTCTGGAGAAAATTCTCCGTTTTATTTCATAAGGAAACTCCTCCTGGCAGGCTTCACAAAACTTCGGACAAAAGTTTAATAAGGTTTATAGTTCTAATTATTTGATCACATGGCTTCTTGCCTGATTTCCTCTTATTTACCTAAGTTATTGAAGATTTAAAAAATTAAAATCATGCTCAGTGCTATTCTCAAAGCAGTTCATTAAAAAAAAAAATCCCCCACATGAAAATGTACTTGTGTTTTAGGGCACTTTAACCTCCAATTAATAAACCATCACCTGTCGATATTTTGACAGGTAGACAAATGTGTAAACATTCCATATTTGTGTTGTTCTTCTTTCTTTCTAATATATTTTTATTACTTACACATAGGTATATCGAACACAGTATGACCATCCTGGCATTTCCTCCACCATACACACCAAAGTGAAAGACAAAAAACATATATACTATTTATACATTGCTAGTCTTGTACAATTATTTTGGACCAACATATTCATTCTAATACATATATAATATCTCACTCCTGGTCTACTTAGCCTAGTCATTTCATGTTCCGACTCCTACCTCTTAATTCCAGCCATTAGTAATATCTGTTCCATGTGTCATAATATTCTGTCTTCCCTTTGTTTTTTAATTCTAACATTAATCTGCCCAATTCTGCACAAAGTAATATCTTCTTTATTATCTCTTTTTCTGAAGGAGTATTTTCACTTTTCCATTGCTTGGTGTACACAATTCTTGCTGCCATCAGAATGTGTAATATTAGGTATATTGACCCTTTATTATAACCATCTATTATAATTCCTAATAGAAATAGTTCTGTTTTAAATTCTGTACGTTGTCCAGCCATTTTTTATAACCACATCTGGATTTGTTGCCAAAATTTCCTTGCTTTTTTACAAGTCCACCACATGTGATAGTATGTACCTGGTGATTTTTTACATTTCCAACATTTCGGGGATATGTTACTAAACATTTTAGCCAATCTTGTCAGAGGAAGATGCCACCTGTAAAACCTTTTATAAAAATTATCTTTTTATGATGTGTCCAATGTCAATTTCCTGTTTGATTCCCAAAGTTTTTGCCAACTATCCAACTTAGTGTTATATCCAAAGTTTTTAGCCCATACCACCACTGTCTCCTTAGCTTGTTCTTCCTCCATTTTGTAGTCTAGTAAATAACATGATTGCAGGAATGATCACCACTCCAATTCTACCCCTTTTGCTTTTAATTCTAGTTTACTTTTCAGTTTGCGTTTTTTATTCAATATATCTTTATATGAGACAATTTTTTCCGAAGTTTATAAGATTTAGGTGTACCAGTGCTTCTAAGGTGGAGAGCCAGACTGGTATTTTCATATAATTTTGTTGTTTGATTTTATTCCACACTGCCAATAGTGCATTTCTTATGTAATGCCTTTAAAATTATTGATGTGTGCTTGTCCCATACCAAAGAAATTCAAACCACCCTAGTTGAAAATGATGGCCCTCTAGTACTAATAATCTCCTATTCCTTAAGGTTATCCACTCTTTTACCCATGTAAGTTGTGTTGGTGTTCTTTCTAAATTTCATTTTCACTCTTGATGATTTGAGCAGACTTTGTGAAGTCACATTGAAATTTGGGTTTAGGAAAGGATTCTGTACAGAAGTAAGAAACTTTGGGAAGCTTATGAGAGAAAAAGATTAAAAGAGTGCTGAAAAATGGAGTTGAAAGCTCCCTTTATCCTCTCTTCTCAAAGCAAACTTTGCAGATTATTTGAAACAATGTCAGCATTGTGAATCCAGTGATTTCCAGTTTTTTAAACAGTGTGCAATTAATCCATAGAACTCACTTCCACTAGATGTAGTGGTGGCCATTACCTAGAATATTTTAAAAGGGAGCAGGTAAGTTCCAAAATGGCAGAATATTGGATTGCTGTTAGCCATGATAGCAATAACACCACTGAATGCCAGTTGCATTCTGTTTGTGTGATCTTATAAAAATTTGGTCCCACTGAATAAAAGAAAAAGAAAGCCAGGGCAGTTGTATAATTGGTCTGATCCAGTGGGGCTCTTGCAGTTTTTATAGGTATCTCTGATGTAAACATTATTCACATTTTTGCATCTATTGGTTCACTCTAAATTCACTCCAAAAAATTTCAGACTAGGATAACATACAGGAGCATTGAAATCTTAATTACAATGGATGCAACCCAGTGGTGGGATTCAAAAATTTCTGCTACCAGTTCTGTGAGCATGGCTTGGTGGGCATGGCAGAGGAAGGATACTGTAAAATCTCCATTCCCTCCCCACTTCTGGGGGAAGGTTACCGCAAAATCTCCATTCCCTCCCCACCCCAGTGACCTGTTTTCCAGCTCTGTCCTCCTGTGCAGGGCAACAAAAGAAGACCCAGCCAATCAGCTGGGACTTGGGAGGCAGAGAATAGATGGGGGCGGGGCCAGTCAGAGGTGGCATTTGCCGGTTCTCTGAACTACTCAAAATTTCTGCTACCGGTTTTCCAGAACTGGTCAGAACCTGCTGAATACCATCTCTGATGTAACCTATACACTAAGAGTGTCTGCCCCCACCCTGGATTTTTATCTCTCTTGGTTATGAAACTCTCAGCAAGAAACTGTACATTTCTATGTAAAACATACTGTATGTTGCTTTTCTTAGCTGGAACAGCTAACAGTTGGAAATAAATACAAAGCTTATAAAGGCTTTGAAATAGTCCTTTGCTATTACTACTGAAAACTCCACTTATCTTTCTGGACTCCACACAGTAATAATTTTATGTGTGATATTTAATAACACAGTGGTTGAACTGTTGATTTGTGAAATGACATGCTTTCAATAAATCAGTTACTCTATTTCAGTTTCAGAAGAAGAATGAAAGTTTGACATGTGAAACCAGAGAGAAATGAAAAGCAAAGCGCAAAGAAAGGTTACATATCAAAATAATTTCTACTTATTCTTTGAAGGGTTCTGAATAGCAAATATTTAATAGACAAATCTTTAAAATATTTAAAATAGTAAATAGTTGTGCTAAAAGAATACAGCCAATTTCATTACATGCATACATACGTATCTTCCTATTATGTTATAATAATCCTTTTGGAAGTAAATAGTTTTATGCAAAGTACAGAAAAGGCATAAACATAAAAAGTGTTTTAATAAATATATTTTAAATATATATTTTAAAATAAATATTAAAAAATAAATATATACTAAAGACATAACAAGAAAAAAAGAGAAATTTAGCTAAATCTACTGATAATATAAGCCAACACCAGCTAGGACACCTTTTTATGTCTTTCTATCCTTACAAATCATTGTTCTATCTCACTTTATGTGTTGCCTTTGGTTGCAATATATTCAATTTTCCTAATCAGAAACGCCTTGGGAAAAATCTCAGAGTACCTTTTGTTTGGGTCAAATATTAATATAATAGAGAATCAGGAATAAAAATAGTAAGTCAAACAGTTTCTATAATTGGCTTATCAATAGGAAACTGTTGCAGCAAATATTATTGTAACAGCACAGTTAAGAATGGAAGAAACTTAAAAGTCACAATCCAATGAAACACAAATACATTCAAGTACCACTGATGTCAGTGGAACCCAAATATCTTTCATTATTTGCTTTAGCTATATTAATATCAAAGGGTTTTAAAACAGAGTAGATATGACTTAACTCTAGATATGGCAGTCTTTATCTTCTCGAAAGATAGTCATGCTTGACAAGATTTTATTGAGTGTTGCTTGGTCTATTCTAATCCAGGAGTGGGATTCTACCAGTTCGCATCTATTCGCTAGAACTGGTTGTTAACATTCTAAGCAGTTCGGAGAACCAATTGTTAGAAGAAATTACTGGCCTAATCCTGTAAGGAAGGCAGGAAGGAAACATTCTGGTGTTGCTTACAGAAACTGCCTCTCCGTTAACCCTTATTACATTCTTGGCAGGACTAGAGTTCCTGTCTCAGGAACTTCTCTGGAGTTTTTTTCCCCTCCTTTGTTGGTACTTTGCTTGTGTTACAATGGCATGAAAAAAGTGATTTATGATCATTTTTCACACTTATGGCTGTTGCAGTCGTCATCCCCACAGTCATGAGAGGTCAGGCGAGGAGATGCATGCCTCAATGTGAGTGATATTGAGTTGCCCACGCCCACCCAGTCACATAACCACCAGCCCACGCCCACCAACTAAGCCACGCCCACAGAACCGGTTGTTAAAAAATTTGAATCCCACCCCTGTTCTAATCCTACTATTTCCTTGGTTAGTTGCGTTATAGAGTATGTCCTCATAGCCATGCTACAGGTAGTCCTCGATTTATGACCAAAATTGAGCCCAAAATTTTTGTTGCTAAGCCAGACAATTGTTAAATGAGTTTTGCCCAAATTTAGCACCTTTCTTGCTGTAATTTTAAGTTAGTAACATAATTGTTAAGTGAATCTGGCTTCCCCATTGACTTTGCTTATCAGAAGGTAGCAAAAGGTGATCACAAGACCCCAGAACACTAGAACTATCATAAATACATGCCAGTTGCCAATCATCTGAATGTTGACCACGTAATCATGGGGATGCTGCAACTGTTGCAATTATGAAAAGTGGTTACAAGTCACGATTGTAATTTTGAAATTGTTATAAGTTGAGGACTACCTGTGTTTTCCTCCAGTCACTGAAGTAACAGCACACTATACTTTGCACTGACCTTGTTGCAAGAGCCTTTTCACCTCAATCAAAGTGGCATTGTCCTTACATTGTCCAACTGCAATGTGGAACCAAAAAAATTAAAGAGATTCATGGATTCCCATGGGTTTGGTCTGCCCTTCCACTAAACATCAGGTCAGGATGGGGAGGTGGGGCTTTTATTTGCCAGGTTTCTGATCCCACAGAGTAGTTTTGTACAACGAGAGGCTTGGCTTAGTGGGGAAAGAGTCAACATACCAACACCATCACTTGCCAACCTTCTTTGTCCTGGGTCAGCAGACTGCCCCAATAAGCAATTCTCAAAGGTCAGGGGAGCAGGAGAAGTGCACATAGAGGAGCTTAAAATGGTCAAATGGGTTGGGAATGAGAAGCCAGCGTTGTGAGGACATGTCCTTTAAAAACAGGAGAACAACCCAGCCTTATTCTTTGAACCTAATGTTGTTTATATTTTTAATTTTAGCATTTACAGTTGATAAAAAAGATCCTTTAGAGGTTTGGCAAGTTCATCGAAGCATTGAGTGATTATCAAGCATGGACCAAGGATGAAGCTGAATAATTAACACTACTCAAGCACTTTTCACATTCCTTTTCTAAAGACTAGTATTTTTCCTAATGGGTACAAATGTTAAAGAGCCACCATTGCATATGGCTTTTTAAAAATTTTTAATTTTTAAAGTGGTATTTTAAATAATATATTCTTTTACCAAAACAAAGCAAACAGATGGTTGTTGTAGTTATTCCTTGTATATTTTATATGTAATTATTTTTAATGCTTTGGGTGATTTTCTGGAAACGGGGTGGGGGTGATGAACTTGTTGAAGAGTCATTTCAGAAATAGTTATAGAATATGAATGGGAACCAGATTCTGCCCCACTTTCTGCCTTCTGTCACTTTTCTCACACATTTGACAAAACATCAATTTCAGGCGAGCTAAAAAAAGTTTTCTACTTTACTGGTCAGCAGCTGTCCGCAATCAAACAGCTTGAGAGAACTGAAGCCTAGGGCTACTGCTCATTGCTTGTTCCTCATTCCATTTTCACAAATGCTGCTTCATTACACTCATTTTTATAACTGGAACTGTTCCCTCTAAAAACAGAGATTAGTTCCGAGGAAATTAAGTCTGAAATCTGCTATTTTTCCAGAAAGGCATGTGGCCTCCATAAAGATTCCAAAACTTTTTGCCAAATGATCATTTTTAATGTGACTCCCAAAATATAAAATTATTAATTCTGTGCTGTAATCACAGAATTTATTTTAAATGCATGAAAACCCAATCTAGTTTTAATTGTATTATCGACCACTTTTTGGAATGTGATTCTCAGCAAACCATTGTAAGTCCTGTCCTTAATACTGAAACAGTGAAGATGCTGCCAATATCTGTGGCATTGACATGGGTTCAGCAACCACATAAAGCCAGGACTTTGGGGCAGAGACCCAGAAGCCTAACCAGCAGATGAACAGCCACCTTGTCATTCAACAGTTCTGATTTTGTCCACTTTAAAGTAAACTATTACAAATTACCAGTGAAAGGATTGTCAGATATAGTATAGAATCCCTCAAAACACAATTCACTGTTTTCTCAGCATTTCCTCCACAGCAGTTGTTGGGCAAAACCTAACTGGCTTAACAAGTGAAATTATCCAAAACATTGTATCATGAAGATCAGTCCCAGATCAGACACAAATCTTGGATATGTAAGGAGTCTAAAAATTATTTACCTGTGTTACTCAAAAGCTCAATAAGCTGCCTGGACAGGAAAAGAGATTGTATGGGAATCATAACTACATTGTTCTTTCAAGGATGAATGGTGCATTAGTGTAATCAATAGCAAGAGCTACACTTGAAGTAGGTATTTTGTTTTAGTTTTTATCACTGCTCTAGATTCCTTTGGTATACAGACTCATTTGGTGTTACAATTTACTAACATAATACTTCAGTAACCTGTGATCCTTTGGCAAGTGATCCTTTGTAACTAGTGTACAAAGTGTACACTAGTGATCCTTTGGCAAGATTTGGTTTTTAATCAAACTTGGTATCCCTGCAATATTTTTTTTCTTTGAAGATTACCTCTTGTGGTAGATATCCTGTGATAAGGAATATTGCAGCATACTTGTTAAAACCTTCCCAGTTGGGAAAATCGCAAGAGGGGATAGAGTGGACCTTCAAAAACAAACCAACCCATTCAAAACAAGATGTCCAAGGCTGATAATCTTGGCAGAAAGGAAAGTTCATGTCTTCAGATGTCTGCCTACATTGGCCAAGAGATTGATAACTCTCCTCATAAAGGAGAGAATGATTATGGTCCAGTTTGGAGTGGAACCTCTGCTCAGCTAATACATCTCTTCAAACCATGTGTGCTGCATTGGGCCAAAGGATACTATCAACCCACTGCATTTGTGCACACATAACACATACAAAGTTAGAATAGGCAAAATAAGCTGTTTACAAAAGATGTAAGTCTGGTTCAAATATCATGTTAAGCTTTGATATGGTTTAATTTTGACTTAGTGTAATGTGTGGTCTTTATTATCATTTATTATCCACAGCTAATGGCTTTTGATATGCCAAATTTGCTTAACACAATGTGTGAAAAAAACTTTGAGAAAATATGTTATCTGACTGGGATAAAATGAGGTCGAAAAAGAACTCAAAGAGTTTCTGTATGGTGCATTGAGTTTTGACAGCCGAGTCAAGATTAACCAATAAATGAAAAATCTTGGGAATAAAAAATCTGATGGGCAGCATAGAAACAAATGAAATTTCGGCTATGCTCCTTGTAATGTACCCAGTTTATCCCAAAGTTTTGCTTAATTGTATAATAGGCTGCCCTTATTTAGGAGTGGCAATGGACTGTTTTAATTGTGCAGGATCCAATCTAGGTCAGTCACCAGGACTGGAGGTTTTGTCTTTGTTTTTACTGTTGAAGTATTGCATATTGATTTACTCACATATACTGCCCACAGTCAGCTAGATTGGGGCAGCTGATACCTGTTCTTAAATACAGATGAGCACCAGAAATATGTACAAAACAGGAAAGGAAGGAGAAATACCTCTATGATGTTGTTTCAGTTCTTCAAAACAAATGTTTAGAAAATATATTGAAATGGAACACAACAATCCAAGAGAAATAAATATCTACTATCTACCTTCTTCTTCACCTACCATCAAGGAGTTGCTAAAATGAGAATGCATGGAATTTTTATTCTGAACTTTCATAAGTTGTTCTACTTGTAAATACAGAGCTGCATATAAGGAAGGTGCTGCATTCCAAGGACATGAATGTTTCTTCTTGTAGATCCAAGCCATATGCCTGCTAATTGAAATGCTGCTTGCTGAGTCACAGTTCTTTTCACAAAAAAGGAAATATGTAGGTGGGAGCTCAGACTTTTCTTGCACACAAAACAGGATATAAAACGCAGGTTTCCTTTGCCAGAAAATAAAGCTGGTTCACTTAACAGAATAATAATCTTCCCATGTTCATTGTGGTAAGATACTTTGGAGGAGCATACCTTGTATTCAAGTTTGGATTTTAATGTATTTCTCCATGTGCCACTTTCAAATAATTCTCCATGTGTTTGAATGAATGATTTGCTGTTTTTAGTCCATTTCTGGTGATCAAGAATATTGTTTAATCCACCCACAATGTAGACTTCGCACAATTATGTAGTCCTTCAATCAGTAATTGGCCCACTTCTGAGGAAGAAGGTTGCAAATGTTCTTATTTATGAGTTGTTGTTTGAAGGCACTTATGCAAAAAATGAATTAAATGTATTCTTCTAAACATCTGTAATTTCTTCTTAAAAATGAAACCAAAATGCACTACTATTACGTTCTGTTATTGAATTTCTGATATTTATCCCAAGTCTCTGGGCTGCTTCCTTCTCCAAATTAAAGCTGATTCTATGAGGGGAAAAATGGTTTGAGGCAATTAATAGGCCTTTAGAGGAAAACTGTAAAGAGCTTGCACCTGCATCTTCTGTTCATTGCCATTATATAATGTATCAGTAAATTAACTTGTTATTACACTCTTAGTGGCTACCAGTGTCTTTGAGAGCAAAATTCAAATTGTTGTTTATGACCTTCAGCAGCTCTTGTAGGTTAACAGTGTATTTAAAAGCCTGCTTTTTTTTGGTCATAATTTTACCTTTTATTAAAATACATGGTCACAGACAAAAAAGTTGGAAAATATAACATAAATATAAATAGAATATAAATCTGTGAATTTGTGCCTATGACTAAGTTACCTAGATCAGGGGTCCCCAACCACCGGGCCCCCGACCGGTATCGGTCCGTGGATCATTTTGTACCGGGTCGCAAAGAATGAATAATCGTGATTAAAATAGATATAAAAATATGTTTTTAGCAAAGAAATAGTAAAGAAGCCCTTTACTACTGGGGAAGAATTGATTTTGCTGGTCCTTGAAAAAGTGTTTCTGCGTGAAACTGGTCCCTGGTACAAAAAAGGTTGGGGACCACTGACCTAGATTACTGACTTTCACTGTTATGTCCTAAAATTTGGCCACTGTTTTGGATGCTTTCAGATCCTGGTCATTTAGAAAGTACCACACAATTGCCAATCCAGATCAATCTTGTCCAGGGAGACTAAATCATCAGGACATCAGGAGACATCAGCAAACTAAATCAATATAATTTTAAATGTTGCATCATATATGCTAACAAGATACTAATATTTCAAATTCTCACTAAACTACATGGCATTATCTACCTAAAAATTACATGTACATTGATGTGTCCAACACTTCTCTAAGATCATCATAAGCATTTCTTATACATTTTTACACAAATATCGAACAACAAAGATGGTCTCATACATCCTAGTCTAATTCTTGCTCTATGTCAAACTATTTATTTGTTCTCATGCATACTTTATATTGTATTCTTGCCATGTTCAGTAATCAACTTACAGCTGTGCAGTGTTCTGCAATTCAAACCTATTCACTTTATCATATTCTTTTTCAAAACCACAAAATGTGCAATAAATTTATTTCTCAGTTACTTGCTAAAGATCAAAAATATGATCTGTATATTTTTTTTGGCATAAAGTCACATTAAATACCCCAGATTTAGCTCATTGTTGCCTCTTGTGCCCTTTCAATCAAAATTATAATTTTTTCCAGGTACACTTACCTAGCTGATCTATTTATTTGTTATTTACTTATTCATTTACAGTACCTGCCCATCTCACAAATGTTACTTGGGCATGGGCAGCTTACAAAAGCAGAATAATTAAAACTATATTACAATATAAAAACATCACGCTGGAGCAGCCCATCCTCTGGGAATTTCTCTATGTATGCTATACACACACACAGAGAAGTTCCCTGAAGGTGGGCTCCAGCACAAGTCCAAAAGCTTGTAAAACTAAATCTCTGGTCCTGGTGACCAACTCAGATTGGCTCCTGCATGGATGACATGCTTCTTTTTGCTTGGTTTGATGTATATGTCTGTGTCTCTGTGTGTATGTTTGAAAGAAGTTTAGATAGTTGATAATCTTTCAAGCTCATTTCCAATCATTTCACAAACATATGCAGATAATTTCTTCTCAATAATACAGGTACTTCCTTCAGATTGCAGTTTTTGATGTTTTTTCTTTCCCAAATCCCCTACAACAGGGGTCCTCAAACTATGGCCCTCGGATCAGATATGGCCTGCCGAAGCCATTAATCCAGCCCGTGTGGGACAAAGCTGCCCCGCCCATATTGCCCCACCTACCCACTGCCCCCCATCCTTTGGCCACGCTTGGGAGGCCAAAAACGGAATGTGTGGAGGCCCTGGGATGGGAAAACAGTGCCCTCCACCTCCGCTTCTTAGCTCAGGCTTCCTCTGTCCATCCATCCCCGGACTCAGGGCGGGAATCAACCAGGGCACTCCAAGTGGACAACCAGCCATGGAGGCCCTCATGGGGGCCTGGGGAGTACGCGCCTCACTGCCGTGGTTTCTAGCAGGCAGGGAGGCAATGTGGGGGGTACAGCCTTGCAGTCCCTGGCTTCTCCCCACCCGCTAGCAGACACAGCAGGTGAGGATGAAAAAGGAGAAGTAAAAGGAGTGACATCCACCAAGGTGCAGATATCCGGCAGCAGGGACTCCACAGCTGGCTCTCAAAGAAACAGGCATGATGGAGGCAGCACTGGTAGTGGGCAGTGTGTGTGGGGGGGGAGGGAAGCAAATGATGCGGACTACTAGATGCACCTGCTTCATTCCATGTGGCTGGGACAGGGCAACTGACTGCCCAACACATCTAGCAGGCTGGACCTCGTGCCTCTCCCATGTGCCTCTGCCTTTGGCTACCGCTGATGCTGCAGGTGAAGAGGTGAGGAGAGTGTGGGGTGGCTGTTGCCTACTCCATCCCATCTCTTTTTGCTTGCAGTTGGACAGCAGATCACTTGGCCCCCTCATCGGTCTGCACATGGAGCATGTTCCCCTTGGCACCACTGAGGCCGCCAGCAGCTCACGCAGCTCCATTAGGCCTCTGCCATCGTCACCTGGAGCACCAGGCCCAGGGAAAGCTTGATCCCCACAAGCACTATAGCCACCTGTGACCAGACAGTATCACGTGCCTTCCCCCTCATCTCTGCTGGCCATGGGCAGCCAGGGCTCTGATGGAAATCTGGCTTTCCCCACTCATGGCCATTTTTTGCCTGCTAGACCTGGCATGCTTTACCACCTCTAATTGGCCTTTCTAGATGGCCACTTTGCCTCCTTTGAGCTGGGTGGATCTGCCAAGCAGTGGCAGAGTTGCCACCCAAGAGCTGTCAGGGGTAGAGACCCCCAATGTTGTGCCTTCTTGACTGGGGCTGCTCAGCAGGGAGAGCTAAGTCCTGCCCTGCCCTGCGAGGCAGCAGTTCCAGAGTGCTCTCGGGGCGCTGCCCAACCGACACAGCCCCCTGGACTGAAGGCAGCCTTCTGTCTTTCAACACACACACACACCACCGCATTTCCGTTCTGAACTGAGGGTTGCAGCCAAATTCCCCACTCAGCTGGTATTCCAAGAAGGCACAGCTTGGGGGTAGTGGGTCTTTCTTTTGCACAAATGGGCAAGTTGGCAAGGCATTGCCTGAACTGGTGCCTGGGGCTCAATGTCTCTTTTCTTCCAGCCTTTGGATGGGTGCCACTTCCTACCCCACCTCCTACCACTCTCTGGGAAAGCCCAGCTAGGTGCCGCATGTTGGGTCTGGTGGCGGACAGGGAAATGCTGCACCCTCATCCACTTCCTTAAGGGCCTGGTGGCAAAACGTCCCTCTGCTGCACCCACCACTGCAGTCAGGTGCACAAGGGGAATACGCTCCACACAGGGGACGGAGACACGCTCTGCGCCCATTGTGCTTGGCCAAAGGGCATAAGTGGGCAGGGGAGCAGCTGCAGCTGGCTGGCAGAGGGGTGATGCCTGCAGATGCACCAATGTGCATGAGGAGAGGAGCGCATCCCCACTTGCTTGGGTTGCTCATGGTGGCACTTCAGACAAGACTATGGCAGCAGTGGGGAGGGGGCTAGCGAGGCTTCCTGGAATCCTTCCTGGCTCTTCCCCAAAGCGCCTCGCACCAGCTGAATCTTCTGCCTCAAATGCCTCCGTCACTCCCTGACTTGCTCGGAACACTTGCCCTTATCTTGGCAAGGGAGCTATTGGGGACAGGGTGGAGGAATCAAGCCCAGAAGAGAAGCACCCCTTTTCCTTCTTGTGCTGGTTGGGGGACTTGGCTGGAGAACAGTCCCAAGTATGCAGGAAGTTGCTGCTGAGGGGTGCCTGTTTCCAGCTTCTGGAGTAGACATAAACCTGCTCCTTTGCCTCTCTAAGGAGGCCCAGAGTTAGGCTGAAACCCTTGCTTCCCACCTACCCAAAACAAGGAGAGGCAATGCCTTCCTTGGTTTGTTCTACCTGTTGATTGTAAGCTTCTCGGGGCTGAGAAGAATTGCTGCAAAACTGAGTTTCCTGAAGTAGACTACTAGACTCCTAAATAACCTAAAAAAACAATCTAGTAAAAAGAAAAATCAACCAAAAGAGCAACATGCAAACAAAAGCAAATAAAACACCCCCAGGAGCAAAACAAAAAATCAAACTTTAATTTGTGTGTATTGTTTAATGGACTGCTAAATTGGCCACACCCACCCAACCGGTCCAGGCCCCCAACAGTCTGAGGAACCGTGACTAGGCCCCGTTTAGTTTGAGGACCTCACCCTACCTGGTCGTCTCCCATCCACATGTTTCTCAGATGGATCTTCTACTTAATTGTTTAATATAGCCAAGAACAGCAAGATGCTGCCACCTAGCTGGGCTTAAGTTATATGTGATAATAATTTTATAACTATTAACCTACCTTTTAAACTGCAGATATTGTAAATTGCTTTTAAGCTGGTGTGCTTGTTAACAGTTCTTTTTGGCAATAAAAACAACAAAAAGCATAGAATAATCTGCTATTACCAATTTCGCAGCACTAAGCAAAAGTGCTTCTCTGTCATCTTGTATACCTCAGTCTCCTAACTAGGCCCACCTAATTGTAGCTTTTATCAGCTTGCTAGGACAAACATCTTCAGCTTTTGCTTTAAGTTAAAGAAAATGGGAAAACAATAGGATAAAATTCTAGTCTGTTACTAGTTCCAGTTTTTAATATTGTTTTAATGTTTTGATATTTTAAGGAAGTTATTAATAAATCTACTGAGACAAGTGATAACTGAAGGCTGAATAAATGGTTACATTGGGTTTCCCCCATTGAATAGCCTTAAAAGGGTCAGAGCATCAAGGATTAGATAGCATTTTTAAAACAAAAACATGACATTCCTTCAAAGCATTCAGCAGGTTCTGTTCACCAGTTCTGGAGAACCGGGAGCGGAAATTTTGAGTAGTTCAGAGAACTGGCAAATACCACCCCTGACTGGAGATTTGACAGTATCCTTCCCCTGCCACACCCACAGAACCAGTAATAAAAATAATTGAATCCCACCACTGAAAGCATCCCAAAGAGATTAACATTTCCTTCTTTTATACATTTCAACTTTTACAGCCCACACCAGGTTGAGGGTTTTCTGACCTGAGGATAGAGTAAATGTAACAGTATGAGAAGTATACTCCTCATTATTTCAATGTGATTACTTTGTTAATTATAGCAAACAAACAGGGATTTGATTTGGTAAGTATTGTCAGCCTTCAAGAACTTTTCCTGACATCTTTTACTGCTTGACTCTTGCCGGCTGCCACGGAAATGGGGGAGGGAGGAGATACAGAATGCTAAGAATAATATTAACTCAGAAAATTATATGCAGTCTCAGCACATTTATTCCATTCTACATTCCATTCCACGAAAAACTTCAAAGTGACAAAGATGGGACGCTTTCCTGCGCAACTGAATACACTTATCTTTTCTAGGCCAAGGTCAACTGTCTTGGCATACCAAATGAGTGAGAAACTACCTGAAGATGTACCTCACATGACATTATATACACCTCAGATTGGATGACCAGTCTGGACTCCTGGGGGAGGGAACTTGGGATAATTTTCAATGTGTAATTTCCGTGCCTTTTTGCCTCAGATCTTGGCTTTCCTTTTGTTGCTATCATTTCAAATCCAGTAAAAGTACTTTTCTCTATTTTAATGGCGTCTAAGGTTTTCTTTCTTGGATTTCGAATGGAGGCACAGTTGACAAGTATAGGATTGGACTGTGTTTGTTACCGGAGCAATACAAAGTAAACTGAAGAGCACATTAGTCCTGATATCTTTTCAACTTGAATTATTAATGCATTTTCTACATCTGGGAAGTGCGTCCTAGGCTAGAAAGCAGATTGAAGTAATGCAACCAACAAAAGTAGCTAAAATAAACTAGGTCTTTAAAAAAGGACTTATTGTGATCAAAACTCTGCATTCTTAAGTTATCTCAAGCACTATTCTGCACCTGCAATTAATTGCAGGCATTTTTGCTTGTAAGTATACATTAAATTGCAGCTGCCAAAATAGGACAGGACCCAAGTGCTTTGAAGATAAGACTAATACATGCTTTATGCATAAATACATCAAAGTTAATTGTATGCTTCTTAGGCTTTTGGAAAAGCTATTATAATGTAATCACTATTAAATGTAGTTCAGCTATCTTTTAGATTCAGCATAACTAAGAGGTGCTCTTCTTCATAGGAATAATTGGCAATATCAGTATGAGATCTTGGAAAGCTTTTTAAAGCCAAATCACACTCTCAGTATAACCAAGAACAGGACTGGTATACAGTATTTCTTAGACTAAATGAAACATCCTGCTGCACTGCTTTAAGTTGTTTTTCTCCTGGAACTTTATCAGGCTGGAGAAAAATGGCTTCAAGCCAAGAAGTTCAACAAAGTTAGGAAAAATATGTTTTTACTTCTTTTTGCCATATATTACTTAATTAAATGTGCAGGTGTTCATTTCACTATAACATGGCCACATCTGCTTTAATTACAGGGATGATTACAAAAGGAAGAATAAAAAAATATTCATTAGTTCTATACAATGATCTGTTATGCTATGAGCAAATGCAAAGAAATAACTTAGCACACCAAGCATCTAGATTCTAAGGGATACCACACAGTGTAAGAGAACATCAAGCAACCACTTACAGATGGGATACACCCTATTGTAGCTTATTCCTCACATACTGCTTTTTAACAGCTATATTCTCTTAAAATTTTCTGTGTAAAAGATGAAACAAAAGGTGATACACCATCTGCTGCTATAATGCTTCTGTCTAAATCCAAAGCTTTATTATTCACTCTCCAATTCTAGGTCAGCATCTCGCAAGCAGTCTCTCCACTCTGCTATGAATCTTCCTCTTCCTCTATCTTACCACCTCAGCTATTGAGCCATGATTCAGAATCTGACTCTTGATCTTGAATCTGACAATGTTGCTCCAACTGTGCATGTGCTTCAGGACTGTCAGCCTTGGGGAATCAGAATTCAAATGAGACTGTTAGTCACAGGCTCTTCCTATTCCAGCTGGACTCAATCAGATAATAAGGAATAACATCCAGTTCTAGACATATACCAAGGGAAACAGAGCAGTATTCCTCGGTGAAGGAGGAATGTGGGGCAGGGGCTGAGTAATTGCAGCCAGTTTTCTCCAGACAGGTAGAAAGGTAGCTGCTTTAGGTAGCTGCTTTGCTTGCAACCTTTGTTTAAACAAGAGCTGTTTAAAATCCTAGTTTGTAGCTGTTATTTCTGTTTGTTTGTCACCTTTTGTCTCTTGGACCAGCTGACAACCTGATTTGGTTTTCTGTGAATCTTAGAACATATTTGAATTAAAGCCCATGTCACACTGCACCAACGGATGCAAACAGGATGTAAAACGGACAAAAAAGCTTGCCATCCATTGGAAAACGCGATGCATCCGTTGTGTACTCACTGCATACGTT
>BHFT01009319.1:0-14978 GCA_004320025.1 Laticauda laticaudata
TTAACCAACTGATGGCAAGTGTTTCTCTCCGTTTTACATCCTCTTTCCATCCGTTGGTGCAGTGTGACATGGGCTTAAGATCTCCCCAATTGTACAGGGACCTTTGAACCACCATATCATGAGGGTTTTTCACTCCTCAACCACAGAAATGTTGCAGTTTCTATTAACATTTTTCCATCTTTAAATAGAAGTTTGAATGGAAGCTGAGCAGAGTTTGATATAAGGTGGGTGTCTATATAAAAGTTATAAACAAATTATATATAAATAAACTTGACCACTGAATTGTCATTTTTAAAGAGTGCTTATGCCTTCTCAGCTATTGAATGTGGGAAAAAATTACTTTTTTCATTGCCATTGTAAATTTTAATAGTCATTAAATGAATGGTTATGAGAACTACCTGTAAATTTAAGGCTGTAAATTTAAAAATACTTTCTAGGCAGATCTGTGGACAATGATCCTCTTAAAGCTTATTTGTGAAATGTACTATACTTTTGAAGAAATGTACACACAAGTCTGAGCAGGAACTGGGAAAATGATGACAGGATTGCATCTAATGTCTGTATTTTTTGTAATGAGACACAGATCCTCGATTAGGGGATCTGTCTTCTTCAAAATGTTGGAACCTGGTGTACTATGAACACCAGAATTAAATGGAGAGATTAAAGAAAAGAACCAGAAGTTCTTGACGAGTTTGGGAAAAGAGCTGGCAGTTTAGAAGTACCAGCCAAGAAAACAAAGAATTTATTTCTGAAAAATAATTGCTTTATGTCTATTAAATGTGGAGGCAAGAATGGATAGATGTTCATTGCAGATTGAATACAATCGTGAATCAAGAGTGAAGAGTTTTCATTACAAAAAACAAAAACAACCCCACCTAAGAATTTATTGAAATATATTCCAATGGACATGGCAAAAAAAAAAAAAGCTCTGGTGAGACAATGGTTAGAATGCAGTACAGGAAATCCTCAAGATGCAACCACAATTGAACCCAAAATTTATGTTGCTAATGAGAAATTTGTTGTGAGTTTTGCAACATTTTGCCATTTTTATTGCTGCATTTGTTAAGTAAATCACTGCCAATGCTAAATTAGTAACATGGTTGTTAAATGAATCTGGCTTCCCCGTTGACTTTCCTTGTCAGGAGATCGTAAAAGGTGATCATGTGATCACAGGACAATGCGACTATCATAAATGTGAGTCAGTTGTCAAATATCAAAATATAAATCACATAACTGTAGGGATGCTGAAATGGTCATAAGTGTGAAAAATGGTCATAGCCAGAAGTGGTATTCAGCAGGTTCTGACCAGTTCTGGAGAACCAGTAATGGAAATTTTGTGTAGTTCAGAGAACCAGAATACCAAAATACCATCTCTGGCTGGAGATTTTATAGTATCCTTCCCTGCCACACCCACCAAGCCATGCCCACAGAACCAATAGTAAAAAAATTTGAATTCCATCATGACTCCCTTTTTTCAGTGCCATTGTAACTTCAAACGGTCACTCAATAAACTGTTTTAAGTCAAGGACTACCTGTATTGCAGGCTAACTCTGCTCACTGCCAGAAGTTCATTCCTGATGGGGCTCAAGGTTGATTCAGCCTCCCATCCTTCCAAGGTTGGTAAAATGAGAATCCAGATTGTTGGGGATAATACGCTTATATTTTAAACTACTCAGAGATTTCTGCAAAGCACTATGGAACAGTAAAAGTCTAAGTGATATTGCTTTGTTAAAATATTTTATTTCAGTAGTAAAGAGCTAATGTACTACAATACTAAAATAATGCATTAAAGTATCTTAGCTAATGAAGGATATTAATTGTATCAACTCTTCCTATGGAGTGAGGATGGACATACTGCTTCAAAAACTAAAGCCCCTGTCACACTGCACCAACGGATGCAAAGAGAATGTAAAACGGACAAAAAAGCTTGCCATCGTTGCGTTAACGTTGATGTACTCACTGCCTCTGTTTTGCTCCTCTCTATCCGTCCAGCATCCGTTTATTGACGTTTCCATACGCTCAAGAAGTTTTGAGCTGCTCAAAACTTTTGCGCTGAAAATGTATCCAATTCGTCCGTTCTGCATCCGCTACGCATCCACTACGCATCCATTCTGCATCCATTACACATCCGCTATATCCGCTAGGCATCCGCTGCGCATCCGCACAACTCGCATCCGCTCGGACGCAGGGAGGAAGCGGAACGGATGCCAGAACAGATGCAGAACGGATGCAGAACGGATGCCTTAGCGGAAACAAGCGTTTAAAACGGAAAAAACGTTCACCAGAGGGGACCTATCTCGTTATTAAGGATGTCTAGAGGATGCCTAGAGGATGCCTAGAGGATGCAAAGGGACACCTATACTGCCTATAAAAAAGGGGGGAGCAACTCATCTGGATCTCATTTTCAGAACAGCAGCCCTGCAGTGCAGACCTCTGCAGCCTTCATCTGACTCTTCCTTTCCACAGCATCCAGTCATATCCACCCGTGAATCGTAACACAGTCCTTTGGGCAGCCACCATCCTTCTGCAACAGTCGCGAAGCCATCTACAGGCTCTTGACTAACTCTACTACGGGAAGAAAAAGGCGGCGCCAAGAAGCGTCTGCGGTACGAAGATGGATCGGGAGAAGAGCAGAGTATGGACTGTACAACAAGCCTGATGGTGGAGCTCAGGAACGAAGACCCTCGTGCAGCTTCGCCCAGAGACCGTTGAGAGGATCGTGGCAAGCTGCTGCCGCATCCTGCACAATCATCATGCGCACACCTGCTACCCAGTCTTGCCACGGCACAGGCTACCGGGACTCCAGCAAGAGCGCAGATGGGGAACATGGAGCCTGTGGGAATGGAGGCAAGGGTCGAAACCTGGATAAGACCACTGAGGATGTGCCAGCACCTCAACAGAGCCTCCACGTGAAGGCGAAGAAGCCAGCGCAACCTCCTGAAACACTGGTCTGCAACTCACCCAGCTGCAGCTGGTGCGTGAGTGCAAACAGCTGAACTAGATGATTAATGGATGCTTCCTTTCAGCCGTGTCCGCATCACACTTGATGAGATTGCTGCCATTGCTATGTGGTGGGCCTACAACATAAACAGGCATTTTAACTAAAGAGTTGTTTTATTGTTCAATGTGTGGATCAGATGGCTACATTGTTATTGGACAATAAAGGCCAAAGGTCTTTGTGGCAGCTGGGAGGGTGGACCATACAGTCCCACTATGCTTGCACGTAGAGTCTTATCTATCCCAGCAGCTACTTACCCATCCCAAAGGATATCCCTGCCCATCCCACTGCTAATCTTAACCCATCCCAACTAAGGCATGCAAAGGCTTAAACCATTTCTAAAGAGTTTCCAGCCAAGAACTTTATGTAAAAAAAAGAAATGAAGCAAGTGTATGAATCAAAAATAGACCTTTATTAACAAGAAGCCTATAAACCAAAAAATGAGTCTCTCGGCACTCCTCTTGGTCGCTACTCAGTCTTCAGGGCGTGAAAGGGCTGCAGGGTGCTGTGGATGACGAGGCTCGCGGTGTTGGAGCGGCTTGTCATCAACTCTCCTCCCAAAAGCACTGAAGGCACGCAGAAGCCCCTCAGCCCCAGAAGAGCGAAGCCCGATGCTGCATGAAGCCCAGCAGAACCAGAGTGAGGGCCAGCGGGCGGCGGCAGATCCGCGATAGCCCTGTCCCTCGTGCAGAGGGCGTGTTCAGCAGATGCGGGTTGAGGCTGCTAGTGCTTTAGCCATGGTTTGGCGGTTGCTGCTGAGGAGCCGAGGCTGCAGGAAACACAAGGCTGGGCAGGGAGCACGCACCCAAGGCTGGCAGGGGAGGCAGGCAACCGAAGGCCTGGCAGGAAGGGCTTGGCAGGCAGGCAGGCACCAGGCTGGCAGGCAGGCATGGCACCAAGCCTGGCAGGAAGGCTGGCAGGCAGGCTGGCAGGCAGGCGCACCTAAGGCTGGCAGGAAGGCTTGACAGGAAGGCTGCGCAGGAGTGCAGCACCAAGGCTGGCAGGCAGCCATGAAACCAAGGCTGGCAGCAGGCAGGCACCAAGGCTGGGCAGGCAGATTGGCCTGGCCAGTAAGGCTGCAGGCAGACATGAACCAAGGCTGCAGGCAGGCACTAGGCACACCAGGCTGCAGAGGTCTCGATGGCTGGCAAGTAAGGGCTTGGCAGGCAGGCAGACAGCAAGGCTGGGCATGCAGCCAGCTGTGCAGGGTAGGCTGGCAGGGGAGGCTGGCAGCAAGGCTGCAGCCAAGGCTGGCAGGCAAACATGCAGCAGGGCAGGCAAGACAGTCAATCCATCCGGCAGCAGGTCCTCTTTCCTTCTGAGATGGGGACCTGCTTTCCCAGCTGCTTCCGTTATATTCCGCAGCTGACGCAATGCATTTCCCCACGCATGCGCACATTAACGCCTCGGCATTCCACTAGGCGTCCACTGCTGCATACCGCTGGTGCATCCGAGCTTCATTCGCGTGCGTATTACGGCCGTCCATATCTGCATCGCTGGTATCCGTTCCGTGTGCCAGCTTTTGTGGAGATCCTTGAAGCCTAGCGGATGTTGCGCATCCGCTCCATCCGCTGGGCTTTCCGTTCCGCATCATCTTTCCATCCGCCCCTTGCGCCTTCAACCGCATCTCATGTTATCCGCTCCGCGTTATGCCAAATTTTTGCCCCTTCTGAGAACGGATAACAACGGATTGGAACATTTTTCTCGCTCCGTTGTGTCCGTTTTGCATCCGTTGCAGTGTGACAGGGCCCTAAGGAAGTTTGTGGCTGGGCCTACTGCTCTTCGGCTGGTCATTAAGGTGGAATTTGCTGCTAGTGATGTATGTTTATTTAGTAAGTGCCAGTTTGATGTTGGTTGTCTGCTTTCTTCTTTTACTTTTCCACAGCCAATTGTACAGAGTTCTCTCCTAGAGAGCTATGTGTTTTCCAGAGTGAGCCTGGTTTCATTGAGGCTTCTCCGTGGATTTCTGGATATTTTTTTATAACTCCAATTTGTTATCCCTAATATTAATGACATAGTCCAGAAGTCTTCTCCAAATGTTTAGAAAAGAGTCATCTGTAATGGCGGAATATCATTGCTCACCCAATTCTGATCTTGGCGTAATATAAACACTTCCCTGTGTCTGAACACAGGACAACGTTCGTGGCGGTGTAATTCTCTAACCTCTATCTATTCAATATCAAATTTGTACAGATAGTCCTCAACATTTGAGCCAAACTTTATTGTTCTAAGTGCAGACAAATTAATATTTGCTGCCCTGTTTCATGACCTTTCTCTGCCACCAGTCATTAAGTTGAACGCACTTGCCCAGTAGTCTAAGTTAAGTATAACTTCACTGTGTGACTTTGCTTGTCAGACAAGATCATCATGACCCCTTTGGACACCACAACTTTCTGATGAAGTATGAACCAAGTTGCCAAGCAGTCCAATTTTGATCATATTGCAGCAATGGCGTCATATGTGTGAAAACAGTAATAAGCCCACTTTTATCATGATGAGTTGTAATTTTGAACTGCACTAGAATGAAACTGTTTTGTAAATTGAGGACTACCTGTATTACAAGTTAGAAGTTTATACTTATCAAAATGCGGCTAATTATTAAATCTTGAGTGGACAGCATGCCTTTCCTTCCGGGAAAGCTGAACAAATCGCTGAAGCCATGCAGTTTTCAATAAAATTGACTGAGAAAAGCATTGACCAATAAACTGTCTTATCTAAAAAAAATATCATAATGGTCCCAGTGATCTCACCTACAACACTGGCACAACTTCAAACAGTTCATTCACTTGAGAAAGACATGCCAGTCCCACCTCTTTTCATAACAGCAGCATGTTCTAGCCTATCTAAGGATTGTCCTCTAAGTCAGATCTATATCTTATACTGGAGAATAACTGCCTGTAGCTTTTCGCAGCCACTTCCATGGCAGCTCTACTCTTTCCACTCTCTCCCAAGAATCACTTGAGGCTATGTGGCAGCGGCCCATAATAAGATGATTTATAAATAAATGTGGTAGCTCTTGGCTGCGTACCCTTCTTCTGATAGTTATAGGTCTGCTGCAAAGCTACCCTGCAGTCACTTCAGCCCCACAATGATCAATTGTCAAAGATTGCACCTCTCACCACCTATCGCCTATCTATCCTCCATTCCCCACTCCCCCTTACCCGCAACATTCACACTATAGACTTACACCTGCAGGCCTGACGCCTCTATCCCACTATTCGTTATAACGTGGCTGCTATGAACAATCGGCAAACTGTCGAGAGAGTCTGCGCACTAGCTACCAGCCACTGCCGTGCATATCACGCCAGCCTCTTGCTATTACTACGGCGCCGGCTCTGTCATACGCCTCCGCCCCTGCACTTACCGCGATCGCCAAAAGTATGGAGTAAAAAACGTAAAAAACATTTGTCTTGCGCCATCCGTTGCGTAAAACGCTATGTATCCGTGTGGCTGTTATCCCACTCCATCCTGGCTCATACCGTCATTGTTTCATACACTCTATCCGCTTGCAGCATCTGTTCCACATGCCCGATTTCATCCGCGCAAGAAGTTTTGAGCTGACAAAACTGCTTCCCAAACTAGCGGTTTGTGAACGCGCATGAACTATTCCGCCATGTAGCCGATTCATCCGTGTACATATACCGGCAACAAAGTCGTTATTCCATTAACCTGTTATCATCCATAACACGTCCACTGTATCCTCTCTGCATCCTTCTGGCCTTCCCCTCTAACTCACATCCACTGTAGCTGAAACACAGAAAGATGGGAGAAACAAAAGATTACATCGGAACGTTTCTACACTAGTGTCTAGTACGCACGGAAATAGATCGGCACAAAAACATTTCGTGATTGGGATGTATCTCGTAGTATTTAGCCGATGTCTGCAATATGTCTAAGCTATGAGAAGCGCGACACGCCTAGCGGTACAACAATATTTTTCTATAAACAAGGGGGTCGAAGAAAATCATCTGGACTGCGCTAGCTGGATGGTGAGCACCATACAGTGCACCACTGATTGTTGCGCACTGCAGGTTTATCCTCATCCCACAAAAACTAAAGCTCTATCTATCAAGCATGCAAAGGCCAACCATTTTTTCAAAAGCTTTTTCACCATACCACTTATTAAGTAAAAAAAAAATAACCTAAGATAAACTAAGTGCGTGTTAAGCAAAGATAACCCTTCTTAACTTTTCTTAGGTAAACTTTGATGACGTTATATGGTAAAGTAAAGCAAAATGAACAATAGTAACTGTATAATGTGTCTTAAGCACAAGGTAAACTTTTTAGGTAAACTTTATGCATCTCGTATTATTAGCACCAAGTAAAGTATTTTAAGCATCAACATCAAACTTCACAAGTAAAACAACTCAGCTCTATCTGACACTATTCTCAGTCACTCTAGTCATGTCCATCGCGGTCTCACCTGCTGTTAAACGAAGGCTAAGGTGCACTGTTGGAGGTGGCTTGTGGCATGTGATGCTGGCTCTGAGGCCCATTGGGGTGCTTGGACCCGAGGCTACAACAGGGTGGGTTGGTGTTCTATGGAAGCTGTACCTGAGAGCTTGACTCCAGTCCCTATTGAGATCGTCGAGCAGGCCCTTCACTTGAGACTCGTGTCCAGGGCGCCCAATACATCACTGATGACCACCGATTGCTCCGCTGATATGGGCTTGCGATCTCGCTTGGCGTGTTGGAGGAAGGCCAGGAATAGTCTAGTGCTAGCTGGGATAGATCTGCCCTGTTGTGGAACTGACGTTGCTGTGCGGAAGCCCTTGTGCCGTCTGTGACCGGGCTGGACTGGGTCACTCTCTGGTGACGTCCGGATTAGGCTTGTAGTTGGAGGTAGGCCTAAGCACGGTAGCTGGACACCTTGGAATATGGAGCTTCTCTCTGCTGGTCGTGAGGAAGTCTGTTCCAGTTATGCGGTCAGCGCATTGTCCAACGGAGCGAGGCTTCCTAAGAGTAAAGCCAAAGCTGATATCGTACTCCCTCAAGAGTGAGAGCAGACCTGGACTGGTAGGTAGCAGCTTACAGACTGGGTCCCTTCGAGGGCTCTGTGCCCAGAAGTGCTGTGATCTTCTCCCTTATCACGTACTGCGCCTCAGGCTATCCCCTCAGTCTAGGCATTCATGTACGTGACTGGCCAGGGTTCGGATCCAAGGACTGGTCACGACTCAGAAGGGTGATATCCTCACCAAGAATACTCGGACCGTAAAGACTAGCAGAGGAGAAGTGTCGTTGCTGGTCTTCCATCTGTGTCCCTGATCTCCAACAGTCACACTGTGGTCTGGCCCTCCAGTCCTGCCTCTCTGCCTGCATCCTCTGAGCTCGGGGGTGGGGGTGGGGGAGTGGGTTGGCCTCTCTGGCTGCTGTTTATCCTCCTCCATTTGGACAGCAGGGCACATCCCTATCCACGGGATCCTCAAGCTCTGTCGCGCATGGAGCGAGTGAGTTGTACATTCGGACGTCTCTGCTGTCGGGGCCCTCTGAAGACACCTGTGACCTAGGACCAGGGTACCGCTGCACTCCTGTGCTGCGAAAGAGACTGGGGCTTGTCTGTACCTCTGGCTGTCTTGAGGAGAGGCGTCTCATGAGAGGGCTACTCCGATCCGGTCGTGTGGTATACTTCACACCTCCATGAAACTCGCACTGCCATGGATCAGTACATCTCCTGGTCAGTTGAAGCTCTGACAGCGGGCCTGCCCCGCGCGCAGTTCTTCACGGTGTAGGCCTTGCACCATACCATGGTGATTCATGTGCTATCCACCATCCAGGAGTACTGTCCTGCAGTGTACCCCAGGCTCTCGCCTTGTATCTCTCCAAGCTGGCCGCCTTCTCATCTTGTGTCCAGATACAATCTGTGGCCCTTTCTTCCACAAGATACTCATTCTCCCACTCAGCCATTCCAGACGCCCTGCTATCCTCATTGCTCTCAGACAAACAGTGACTGTTTCCTCTCTCCCTTCCCTTCCCTTGCTTCTTCTCCTCCGCTCTCGGCAGGGTGCCCTTCAGCATGGCGCTTCAGGGACTTGTACTGCCAGCCAGGGCTTCCGCTCCAGCAGGCTCGAGGCGGCAGGCCTAATTGGCGGCTGGACTCCACCACAGCAGCCTTCACGAGGTCAGTCCCGAGGGGCGTGAGATGGCGTCAGGCTTCTGGCCTTCTTCACCTTGCCAGGGCTATGAACCAAGTAGGCACGGGCTTTCCTCCTTCTTTTTCTGACCTGATTGACACCATGGTGTTCCTGCTAACAGTGTATGTGGCAGCCACGTCTTTCCGCCTGTATGCTGACTGCGTGCCGTGCTCTGCATCCTCTATTATTCCGCGGAGCTGACACAATTCATTACTCCCCACATGCGCACGTTGAACCACTTTGCATCCGTGGATATACACCGCACGGGCATTCCCCTTGTTCCTATAGGCGTCCGTTTGCATACACTTCATCCGCTATGCATCCCACCCCTTCCGCTAATGCGCTTCCGCTTTGAAATCTTCTCCCCCGGCAACCTTTGGCAATGTCCATCCACTTCCATCCTCTGTCATCCGCTAGGCTTCCTATGAACATCCGTTTAACATCCCTGCTACATACTACCCATGTCCATTCTTTTCTATTCTTTTCCGTTCTGTTTATGCAAATTTTTGCCACTTTTTGGAGCGGATGACAACGGATGGACCCACCCCCGAAATTTTGCTCGTCCGCTTTTATGCATACATTTTGCGTCCGTCAGCCAGTGGGACCGGGCCTTAACACAAACTTTGCAGCATTCTGCAGTGCTGCAGAACACCATGAACAACAACACTGTTGTTGGAAGAAAAATCCTGTTGGGGTCCAAACTGGGAGAAAGATGCAGGAGCCAATGAATTTGGAGGCAAGCTGCAGGAAAGGAGATCTCCGTTTAGGAATCAGAAGCAAAGTGATTCAGCATCGGTTCTGGAACAGCTGACACAGAACCTTCATTTCTAATTCCTAAATAAATGGAGACCTCCTTTCCTATAGCCTATCTCCAAATTCATTGATTCCTGTGTCTTTCTCCCAGCTTGGAACCTGACCAGATTTTTCTTCCAACACTGTAAAACTCACATTAAGAAAGCAAAACAAGACACTTTGTCACTGGGCCACGTGATGTGATTTGAGAAGTGGCCATCATTTTGGCAGTCCCAAGCAATCATTTGAAAGTTTCACATAATGGCCATCAAGACTTCTGACCATAAGCGGCAGGCTCCATTATATTTGTCAGTTAAGAACTACTTCTGCTCAAAACATCTGTCATACTTCCTGGTAACTGCCAGCTCTGCTCCCATTAGTTTGTATGAGAAATTAAAAGTTTGGGCACTAATGTGTTTCATTATGTGTATCACAAAAACAGAATATAAAACAAATTCATGCATCTACTAAAACAGCATTAGGAGAAGTTTTTAAGAACACTAAATGAGCCCAGATCATTTGTCTTCAACACTTCATGTCTTTCCCTGCAGAAACATAATCTACAATCAGTTGTAAGCTATAATTAAATTAGGACATCAAGTAACATTAGCATTCTGCTTCATTAGCAGCAAGATACAGAATTCTCCATGAACTTAAAAAGATTTACAGGTGGAGCACTGCTATTTCTTTTGTGCATTCCTTAAAGACTATACATATATTTACATCCCATGCTGTTTTTTCCTATTTGGAGCTAACTGTTGTACTATTTCCTAACTAAAAACATGAAAAAGACTCAAAGATCCAGCTGACCTAGTGTAGGTTCAAGCTTACACTATGTAGAACATCCAATTGGTTACAATCAGAGAAGGAATAGGGTGTCTAAGAAATGAATTTTCTTCATCTGTACAAGCCAACTCAAGTCCAGCCACAGAATTTAAAAGAAGAAATTCAAAATAACAATATATTTTGTTTGGCTAATTGAGATGATGACATTAAGTGGAGCACTGTAGTCCGAAGGCTTGCAACTTACACAAATATATATAGAAGCAAACACGATTAAATTTTGATGGCCCAACATCTTCATGTGTAGAATTGGCATCTTTTGATAATCAATTTGACAGCTCAGAGTTAAGTGTTGCAAGTGGAAGATGCAAGTTAATTCTTTTATCAATAAGCTTTTTAGTAGAGATCTAGATGAATCTGTAAGAAAAGCATATACAAAGCCAGTATGAAATTTTTTTGTGTGTCTTTCATTATGGCAATGAAAGGAAATGTGACCGTTTTTTTTTCTGTCTTGTGGAGTAATAGTAGATAATGAAGAATTTTCCAAAACAAGGGAATAATTCTAACCCTTTCCTCATTTTGATACCAATCACCTATAGTCTCACAAACATTAAACACAATAATGAAGAGCAGATGTTTATTGGCATCTCATTCCAAGGCCAAGGAGGTCAGGCAGGGTTTCCAGGAGGCCCCATTCTACATTTAGTGGGACTTATCGTAAGTCCCAGCTCCCTTATAAGCCCCAACATAGCCGCTGTTGTCACTCATCTCCGCACGCCCAGCTATCCCTTTTCCTTTGCCACTTTCATCAAAGCGTTCCTTGTGAGAACCCGTGTATTTGCTGGTGTCTGTCAGTCTGTCTACTGCACCAGCTGCAACAGCTTTCTGCAAGACAATTTCACAAAGAATCAACTGCCTGTTGAGGATGGGTTTGGGGGAAGGGAAGATGATGCTAACAAGCTGATTCTAACACAGGGGATATTCACAGGCCAGTACAAATGAGGAATAGGGATAAACAATAAATGAAATGTATAGCTTTTATTCACACCAAGAAGACCTACATATTGGGTGAATTTGAGGTGGCTTGGATGAGGACAACCTATATTCTGTCTTTCCCAAAGTTATTCTGGGAAAAACTTTAATAAAGAAATCATTATGGACTTTTTAAAAAGTTCTGCACCTTATCTTAACTGTTCCTAGCACTGTGCTTTTCTGGAGGAGATATATGGATGGATAGATAGATAGATGATAGATAGATAGATAGATAGATAGATAGATAGATAGATAGATAGATAGATAGATAGATAGATAATGGATGGATGGAGGGAGGGAGGGAGGGAGACGGAGAGACACAAAGAGAGGAGTCACTTCCTAGTCCTGGTCACTTGACTAACAGCTGATGGTGCAGAGCAAAATCAGTGAAATGCATTGGATGAAAGGTAGTGTGGTTTCTTCTCAGTATCATGTGGAATATTTCCAAAAAAAGATTTTATTGGTTTTGTTTCAATGCTGTTTGGCAAGTCAGAATTAATTGGTTATAGCAACGCTACTAGTGATGATCATAAGTTTACAATCTATAAGGGGCCTTCCTTGCAGCTATGATATGACCAGTAGCTTAGTCATAAAAAGAATTAGAAGAAATAACAGAAGAGAGTTGAAAGGAACCTGAGAACTCTTCTAATCCAACCCTCTACTCAAGCAGGAGACCCTATACCATTCCAGACAAATAGCTGTCTCCGTCTCTTCTTAAAAGCCTTCAATAATGGAGGACCACAACCTCTGAAAGCAAGTCAGTCAGGAAAGTGATTACTGGGAAGAAAGGAAGAGCAAGAAATGTGGAGATAAATCAGTAGGGCATGATAGGCAGCCATATACATGAAATTAATAAATAAGCAAAAATAAATTATATAGGAGAGATTGCAGTTAAAGAATATAATGTATCTGAATAGGTCTTGCTCAGGTATCCCTTCCAGCATCATTGATTGGCTGCATCCCTCACGTGTAGGAAGCTCTTCACTCACCGTCACTCCTACATTGCCTGGTTCCTTGCCCTCCATCAACTGGTGAGTGGCCTGTAAAGCCTCCTCTGCAGATTTTCCTTTGAAACGTTTAGCACTCAGCTCTTTTATTGCTTCTTGGAATTCTGGATATGTGATGTTGCGAGAAGTCTTGGTCCTGAAAATACACAAACACATCAACTCTGATCATCAGTACAAGACAAACCATGAACAAGGCATCTAAAAATTTACAAAGAGAACAGTATTATAAACAACAATTATTTCAAGACAGTTATTTCATTAAGCAAGCATAAGGGGTAGAGGTGGGGGAAGAGATAACTGTCCAATTAATAAAACATAGGGAAAAAAGCCCACAATTATTTACAAACAGAAGGTGGCATGTCAGGAAAGTAATTTCTAGTTAACTTCTTTACAGTAAGTTTCTATTTGCATGAAGTTCTTTTTAAGAAGCCAATATAATTAAAGGTGATCCCTTTCTAATGGGGAGAATGAACTTGGAAGTCAGGAGAAAAATCCACAACCTAGACAAAAGAGATTAAACACAAAAAAGAACATGAAATACTTGCAATCTTGGAAAATTGATGTCAGATTTGTGATATAGTCCAGATAAGACGTACAGGGATGAATTGATCCTAATTTATTGTAAAATTACATTAACATAATCTGGCAAAAATGAAAGCATTTCTTCCATCCTCTTTTTTATCTTCCAGAAAACCAGGAAAATTCCCATTCAAAACACTTCCCATGCTTTTCCCCCACCTGTAAACTGAACTGCCTTATTACTCTGTTGCCTAGATTGTGGGCCTTCCTCTTGTCTCCCAAGGTCATTCCTACATACCATTACACTTCTACATAATTCTATTGAATCAGGATACCACATTATATTGCATTATTTTGCTTCCTGAGTAGATATGCCTTCAGCTATTTATGATTACAAACATGGCTTCTACCAATTCATACTGGCAAGATCCTAGTCTCCTTCATGTCACCCCCTAGTCATTTTCAAAGCCACACAGATTGTAAATTTATGAAGGTTCATATGGGGAGAAGAAGAACATGCTACTTAAACATTGGTTCAAATAAATGAATTTAGGTGGCCTCGACTATAGGCTGGGGATGAGGAACAGGCACTGTATTGTGGACATGTCCTTAAGAAATGGCTAGCAAGGCATCTCTGATTCACAGTGAAGGGACATGACAATGTGTCTTGACTGAAACAAAATTATCTGGCTCAAAATTTAAAAAGAAGAGCAATATTGCCATAATAACTATTCACACATTAGCCTAATTGAGGTTAGATGCCTGTTGACAAATATATATACACACCAACCCTTCAGCTCACTTGACTTTATTGAAGACAATGTCCACATCAGTGCTGGTCACTGCTTTGCCATCCATTACACCACATTCTTTCAACATCTTGGAGAAGTTCTTGCCTGTCATGTCATTGCCTGTGGCAGCTGTGTCTCCATACACAGCAAATTTGCGGAAGGCTTTTTCCAGCTCTGACATCCTTCTGCACTTGGGAAAAGGAAACAAAAGGAGGAAGCAAGAGAACTTGCAGGACTTCTCATAAGTTCACTCTATCATGGCCAAAGAAAGAACAGAAGGTGAGTTAGTTGCTAATGACACTATCAGGATTTCATAAAATGGATCTCTTTTATTGTTGAACATCTTGCTGCGAGCTAAATTCCCAAGTATTTGATTTTTTAAAGAATTTGTAAACCCATTGCTTCTACTAGTTTCTTTTTTGACTCTCTTAGATTTTTTTGTTATCATTTTGGATTTATCTTTATTGTTAGGCCTGCCACTTTTCTCTATTTCTCTAATTAAATTTGGTCCTGATTTTATTGGTTCTTCTGCGAAGAATACAAGGTCGTCTTCAAAAACCTGGATCTTGTACTCTTCTTGTTTAATTCTGTTGCATTCATCTGCAGTCTTCATTCTGGTCCACACTTCTGGCGGGAGCGCGAACCGCTCCCATTGGTTAATGCTGTTTGACAGCCGGCTATAAAAGGAGCTGTCAAACAGCATTCAGCTATTGCCGCCAGCTGACTGCCTGTTAGCCCGGCAGCCGCAGCAACCTTTTATCCGTTGTAATAAAGTTACTAGACTGTTAGCTCCGTGTCTGCCTCAGTAATTACCGCCGCTCTACAACACTGGCGACAAGGGTGGGATCCGAATAAGAGGCGGCCAGACAAGAACAGCTGAGCTCAGTCACTTTCAAAAAGAGCCGAAGCCACTACGAGCTGACTG
>BHFT01009320.1:0-28652 GCA_004320025.1 Laticauda laticaudata
GATTCTGCTGAAATGTTGCTATAACTTTAAAAGCACTACAATGACGTGGGATAATACCCGAAGGAAGCTGAACAGCACACATGCATACCCGCGAAAACTTAAAAAAACAAATAATCATTGTAATATCAACATACATAGATATAGTAGATAATATCAATCATTGTTCTAAAGTATACTATCTTCCATATTGACATCAAATATTAAAATATTTACTAAAGTTTTTCTTTCTCATATAATCCATATTTTCATATAAATCCACCAATCAAACTTCTGTATCTGTCAAATAGCCATTTGTAAAAAAATTCCCATGTCATAAAATATTCAGTCTTTTTTTCTTTAATTTTTAACATTAATTTCTGCACATTCCAGTATTTTTTTTTATTATATTCTCATCTGTAAGGATTTCTTCATTTTTCCAGTATTGTGCCTATAAACTCCTAGCTGCTGTTAAAATATGTAGAATTAAGTGTATATTACCTTTATTATAATTTTCTGGTAGCATGCCCAGCAGGAATATCTCAGGTTTCAAGTCTATGTATTGTTTTATCACAGCTTCCAGCCATATGCAAATTTTCTTCCAATATTTTTTTGCTTTGGGACACATCTGCCACATGTGATAACATTCACCTGGTATTTCATTACATTTCCAACATTTGATAGATTTATCTTTGTACTTACCATGTTTTCCCCAAAATAAGACCCTGTCTAATATATTTTGCCATCAAAAAAGGCACTAGGTCTGATTTTGGGGGAATGTCATCCATAGACTAACCTCACTTGCGCTTGTTGCCCCCAGCCTCCATTTTGCTGTCAGAGGCCTTTAGGAACTTCTTTTGCAGCCGGCAAGGCTTTCCTGAAGGCCTCTGCAGCTGATAACAGACCCCCGGATCAATCCGGGGCTTTGTTATCAGCTATAGAGGCCTTCAGGGAAGACTTGCCAGCCTTGCTGGCTGCATAAGAAATGGGCTGACAAGGAAGGTGTTAAGGTGTGCAAGGCTTGGCTACAACTGTCCGAAGGTAAGTAGGGCAGCTCAACCCCCCATCCCCACCCTAGCTTAATTTTTACCTGTGTACTCTGGAGTGGGTGGGGTCTTAATTAGGGCTTATTTTGGGGATAGGGCTTATATTGGGCGCATGTGTAAAATCAAGTTAGGGGGGAAATGGTATTCTATTTCAATGCAATTGTTGATGTAAAATTAGACTATAAAAGTAGCAAAACAAACCAAAAAGCTAGGAGAACCCTATGAAAGACCTTTTTTAAAATGAGGGAGGAAACGGGAATTAAAGATGCTTGGAGAGAATCAAAACCAGAGAAAAAACAATGTACTTTCTATTCAAATATGCATAAATCATGGTTGAGAACTGATATGATATCAATGTCATTGGAATTTCAAGAGAATATACAAGAAGTAGAAGTGGAATCAAGTATTTGGGCAGACCATAATCCAATAAAAGCTAAGATGGACATAAAAGCAGTCTGCAGGGGAAATGGTTGGCATTCAGATTTAAAAAAGAGAAAGAAAAGAAACTGAGACAAAAGCTGTCATACGAGACGGGTACAATTTGACACAAAAATGAAGATAAGAAAAAATAATAAAAGAATTTTATGAAAAATTATACAGCAAAGAAAACATAATAGAAGATAAAATTAAACAATATATGGAAGAAGCCAACCTACCAAAAGTGTCAGAAGAAGTGAAGACAATGTTGAATGACAAAATAACAATGATGGAATTAACAGACGCAATTAAGAGGCAAAAAATAACAAGACACCAGGATCAGATGGCTTACTGGCAGAATAGGTACTATTATCCTGCCGAGGTATTGTATTTTATGTTATTGTCAGACAATCCCAATAAAGCTGGGGGAAAAATATTTTGAAGAATTAGATGAGATAATATTAAAATTTGTATGGCAAGGTAAAAAAGAGAATAAAATTAAAAATGCTACAAGATTTAAAAATAGAGGAGGTTTTGATCTTCTGGATTGGGAGCTATAGTACCAAGCATCGGGACTTACATGAGTGAAAGAGTGGATTAATTTGAGGAATACAAGATTACTAACACTGGAGGGTCATGATTTGCAATTGGGATGGCATGCCTTTTTATAGTATGAGAAGGATGAGATCCATAGCTATTTCCAGCTATTTCTACATAAGGAAGGCATTACTGCTAGTATGGACCAAAATTAAAGAGCAACATTATCTGAAAATACCAGTTTGGTTACTTACAGTGGAGGCATTGATACAGCCAAATGTCATGAATATGGAAAAAATCATAAGATACAAGGATATACTAAATGAAAGGGGAGAACTAAAAACTAAACAAGAACTAAATAGATTAAGAATTGACCTATCATGGTGGCCACAATTACAGATACAATCCAAATATGAAAAAGATAGAAGATGTGTGGGTTTTATAAAGAACCAAATGAGTTAGATCAGATGCTAATGGGAACAGATTAAAAAATTGTATAATTATTAACTATTAAATTGGAGGAAGAACAAGTAAAAGGAACCATGATAATTTGGGCTAAAAATTTTGGCTATACTATCAAATTAGACAAATGGCAGAAATTATGGAATAGAGACTGTGCTGTCCCAGCCAGTCTATGGGAATTGGATAGTTACTTAGGAATTATGAGCTGTCCCCTTAACAGAATACATCATGTTAAAGGTATCCTGGGAAATGTAGTTCATGTCATGTAGCTACATCTGTAATCCTGATTGTTCACTAAATTAACCCTCAAAGGGTGGGGGGAGGTTTTCCTCATTTTTTTGTCTGAACTCTCTAACTCATGGCAGCTTCTTTCTATCACTACGAGATGGGTTAGGAGATAACCATCTTTTACTANTAAAGAAGAAGTTCATCACAAACGTGAGTTATGAGGATACCTGATGAACCAATAAATGTTATTTGTTATGGACATCTTGTTGAGTTATCTATCTGCATCTGTACAGCTTCAAATCCACCTCTGTGCAGAAGGCAGAAAAGAGACTACAACCTTACCAAGTCAACAGCGTATAAAGAAAATCTCTATAAAATGTTTATGGATGGCACTTATCACCTGCAACAATGATTCTTAATACTCTACATGGTTGAAATATTATTCTGTTATATTTTATTAAATATATTAGTACACATTTGGTTCGGATTTTTTTTCTTGTTATCCTCCTCTAAATATAGATGCGTCTTATGCTCAGGTGCATCTTACAGTGCGAAAAATACAGTAAATGACTCATATTTTTATCATGCTTATTTATTTAAAATTTATTTATTTATTTATTTATTTAAAATCAAGCTTGCTGTTTGCTTCTGTTCATTAAGAATCTCCACGATCATTAAATAAATCAAGAGGCTCAAGAATTTGCAGGGCTTCCTGGCATGGTGCCTAGGAGGGAACTGCTGCTGCTGTTCGTTAACTGTTCTGGCAAGGTGAGGCAGCCTTTTTCCTCTGCACTGCAGTGCTTCCAGGCAGGTGTCTACACCCCATCCAACTCCAAAGTGAAAAAACCCCATTGCACTGGCATCTACCTGGTATACCTCACCAGTTCCCTGCATACAAGGCAAGATTGGCTACTGCCTTGCTCTGCATTGCCAGTGCCCTAAGCTCTTCACCAGCTGAGGTGCAGTGTCCATGCTGCTCCTGATCCTCTCTGTGTTTTGCCATTTTTTGAGACTTTACTTTGTGATCAAACTGCATATCAAAATGTTTCAGAGATTCAGCTAGAAGAAATCCATTGGAAATCGATGCTGTTATTCAGGTTTGTGCTCCAGCACTGAAACTGTTTGTAAATATGGTTAGCCTTCTCTATAATGGAAACTGTCATTCTGAGATGGCTGTGGAGAAAATGGTGGCAGGAAATTAAGACTTGTTTTGTTTAACTTGGTTTTGTTGTTGATTGGACTGCTTGTTTTGTACTACCATTGTTTTTGTTCAGTTGTATTATAATTATATTGTTCTTTGAATAAATTTTCTTTTCATTTGTGAAGACCTTTTGGAAGGGAGATTCCATTCTGCTTGAACTTATAATATCCTATTTTCTTTCTTTCCTAATGCTTTTTTTCTTGTGTATCTTAAAGTAGCTTAATAAATGTATGCAAATACAAAAAAAGATACTTAACCATTTATTTTTCAAATGGATTTGACATATATGAAACAGCCCATAAAACCATCAACACACAAAGATTTCTAGGTCTTTGTGACAGGCTTATTCTGAATTTCTCTTCCACTGAGAATTATTTCCAATTCTATAGTTTGGACTTGAATTATCTAAATCCTTGCCATTATCATGGAGGCTGGGGTTAGTGGTAATTGACATATAAATCAAATGGAAACATCTTGGTCAGCTACTTGATTTAATTAGATTAGATCTACCTACAAGTTAGTTTGCACATCCAGGTAGTCCTCAAGGTACAACCCTAATGGAGCCTGTCAAAAATGTTATCAAATGAATCAGACTCAATTTTATCACCTTTTAAAATCAAATTTATTTAATTGAATCAAATGGGTCGTTAAATGAACAAAGATTTGACTTACTATTTCCTCCCATTTGTTAATTGATCGCTGCCATCATTAAGTGAACGGAGAGGCTTTACTCAATGCTGCCAGCTGCCCATCAGCTGATTCCAGAGTAGCCTTCTGCTCAGGAACTAAATTGCCTCCAAGCATGCTCCCAGAACTCTCCATTTGCAGTTGCTTTTATATATATATAAACAAATATCAGGAAACAAATGTATATATGAATATATATATTTGAATATATATATGAATTATATATATTTGAATATGAATATGAATGAATATATATTCATTCATGAAGGCAGCCAAAGTCAGGTGGCCAAAGTCAGAATTTACAGGGCTCCTGGCTTGAGTCACTTAAAAAAAACCTTTCCATTAGTCAGCTCAGGCATCTCCAGACAGAAACCCAGAGGGAGATGAAGGAAAGACTTGTAAAGCTTGAAATAGAGTTGGAAGGGACCTTGGAAATCATCTAGTCCAGGTCCCCAAACCTTTTAAATGGGACCAGTGCACGGTCCCTCAGACTATTGGGGGGCCGGACTGGCTGAGTGGGCGTGGCTAGGCGATCATGTCGTGGATAAGGCCAATTTAGCAGTCCATTTTGCCAATTTAGCAGTCCATTAAACAATACACACAAGTTAAACTTTCATTTGTTTTGCTCCTGGGGATGTTTTATTTGCTTTTGCATGTTGCTCTTTTGGTTGACTTTACTTTTTACTGGATAGTTTTTTAAGTTTATTGGTCCACCTCAGGATACTCATTTTTGCAGCAAGTCTTCTCAGCCCCAAGGAGCTTACAAGGAACAAGTCAATCAGTCAGTCTATCTCTCTCTCTCTCTCTCTCTGTCATATCTATCTGTCTGTCTGTCTGTCTATATCTATCTATCTATCTATCTATCTATCTATCTATCTATCTATCTATCTATCTCTGTCTCTTTCCAAATTTCTCTCCTACATCTTCTGCAGGATCCCCTTCAATCCTGGCAGTACCCTGGGATACCTCATTGAATTCCATTCTTTTCCATTTCCTTTCCATCCTATTTCCATTCCCACTCCCACACTGTGCAATTGCTATTCCATCCCATTCCTCATCCCATTCTCATTCCATTCTCTCCTCTTTCCATTCCATTCTATTCACATTATGATAGTGTCAATCAGCTTTTGGAATCTCACTGGCTGTCCTGGAGCTTCCTCCGCATGTGCCAAACATGCGCAACTGGCTAAAGCAAGAGCTTCGCACATCTGGCAGGCAGGATTGGACTGGGTATACATTGCTCAGAGCAGATCTGGTGAGAAAGCCCCAAGGCGAGGGCTCAGCCGCCGCCAAGATGCAAGTGACCTAGGGAGTAGGTGTTGCAACAGCTGCCCCCGCCTTCTTTCCCCCACTGCTGTCATTTGGATGCCCTTCCTGCTTCCCTCTCCAGGGACAGAGACATCTGTCCTTAAGGGGCAGGCAGCCTCACCGACCACTGCCCTGGAACTGCAGAGAGCCGAGCGGGAGAAGGACAGGCAACCAAGGGGCAGCAGTGGGGAGGAGTTAAGGTGATGGGGTGGTTTGTTGAGGCACCCACTTCCTAGCTCACTCATGTCTTGCCAGCTCCGCTTCTCCACAGGCCACAAGTTCTCCTCATGAGTGAAGGGCTGCGTCTTTTGCCGGCTGAGAAAAGACCTCAAAGATTTGCCACAGGCACTCTGCCGGAAGTGGAGCCGAACGGTCCCAACGAGAGAGGCTGCGCCTACTGCACAATTAAGCATCACTTCCAAGAGTTGCACTTAGTGCCAGAATGGTGCTGTCCACTGAAACCCACCCGCTCACCCTCCACCCGGCTTCGGACCCCGCATCCAGTCTGTGACTGGGGGATCCGCTGCTGGGCTAGTCCAGTCAGCATGGGATAGTGCCACACTGGGGTGCAGCATGCTCTCGGGCCCCCCACCCCTCTCTACTTTCTGCTCTGCTTCACCTAGGATGAATGGAAAGTATGCAGGTACCTGGCACTAAGTGTGACTCTTGGAAGCAATGCTTAATTATGCAGCAGGCGCAGCCTATCCTGTTGGACCCTTCAGTTTCCCACACACACACACACACACACACAGCAAAGCGATGATGGACTGAAGTCCATGGCAAATCTTTGAATATTTTCCTTTGGCTGCCCGATTTCAATAAACTCAGAGAGAACTTGGGAAAGATTCCATGGATGAAAATCCTAAAGTGGAAAACAACTCCAAAATCTTGGGAAACTCTAAAAAGTATGATCATAGAAGCCCAGACCAGCACAATACTACTGAGAAAGAAAAACAAGAAAATTCCAAGAAGAATCAGCATGGCTACACAAGATCTCTCTGGCAAATTGGAAAGAAAAAAGGACAAGTACAAAAAATGGATTAGAAGACATACAACTAAAATCAGAATCAGCAGATAGTCCTAGAATCTCAATAGATGAAGTCAGGATAGAAAAGCTCAGAACGACAAAGATTTGCAACAAAAGTCAAAGATAATAAAAAAAGTTTCTTCCAACATAATAATAACAAGAAAAAAATCAAGTCGGTCCACTAAAGAGGGAAGATGCAAGGAAGTAAAGGCTAGTCACACTGGCCAATGGATGCAAAACGTATGCAAAAAGGACACAGCGGACGAGCAAAATTTCGAGGGTGGCTCCATCCGTTGTTATCCGCTCTCAAAAGTGGCAAAATTTGCATAAACAGAACTGAAAACAATTGGGAAAGGAACGACAGGGGTAGTACGTAGCGCGGATGGTAAGCGGATATTTTCATAGGCACCTGAGGGATGAAAGGATGACACATCTGCAGGGTTTTCCAGGGGAGAATAGCGAAGGCAGCGCGTAGCGGAGGAGTGGATGTGTAGCGGATGACGTGGTGCATCATGGATGCCTATAGGATGCATAGCGGATGCGTAGCGGATGCATAGTGGTGCGAGCAGATGCAAAGCGTTCACTCACATGCAGGAGATGAATTGTGTCAGCTCTGCAGATATAAAAGGATGCAGCTCGCAAGCAGTCAGCATTCAGAGGAAAGACTGCTGCCCAGAGACATCTTGAAAGAAAACCATGGTTCGTCAGTCAGGGAGAAGAGAAAGCCTGTGCCTACTTTGCCAGCCCTGGCAAGAAGGACAGAACACCATCCAGCCCCTTGGCACTGACTCTGAAGTTGCTGGGGATGCTGCTGGCTGGGATGCTGCTGCTTCTCCTGCTGGTGCTGCTGGTGCTGCTGCTGGTGCTTCTCCTGCTGCTGTGCTGGTGCTGGTGCTGCTCCTGCTGCCTGCTGTGGTGGAACAGCCCCAGCGCTCAAAAGACTGCTGCTGAAGGCCCTGAAGCCCCTGCCAGAGGGAGGAAGAGGCAACGGCAAGGAGAAGGGAGAGAGGAAACAGTAGTCCATTTCTGAGGACCATAGGAGGGGTGCTGGAATGGCTGAGGGAGAATGAGTACTTTGGAGAAAGGCCACAGACTGTATCACGACACCCAAGAGAAAGCAGGCAGCGTGGAGAGACAAGGCAGAGAGTCCTGGGCTACACTTCAGATGTCTCTGGGATGGTGGAACACATGCACACCTGGTATGCCAAGCTGCACCTAAAGAAATGTCTGGCCAGGCCGCTGTCAAGCTCACTGAACTGGGGATGTACGTCATGGCCAAGTGCAGCTTCTGGAGGGTGAGGTCCGCCACCGAGGAGCAGCCCCTCTGTCAACCCTCTCCTCAGACAGCCATAGACAGCCACTCTCTTCCACCAGGAGACAGCTACCGTGTCCAGGCAGGTGTCTTTGGAGGCCCCACGGCAGAGACCCCCCAAGAGCTGCACTCCCCATGCAGAGAGATGTGGAGGATCCCCTGTCACAAATGCGAGCAAGAAGAAGCAGCAGCCAGAGACCAACCCACCCCCACCCCATCTCCACCTCATCAGAAAGCAGCAGAGAGGCAGACTGGAGGGGCCGAGCCATACGTCCTCTTGGAGATCAGGACACAATCAAAACCAGCACAGATCTTCTTCTTCTCAGCTTGGTCCACAGTGACTACATATCCTCAAACCACAAGCCTCATCACGTAGTGAGCCAGACCTCATGGACATGCCTGAGACCCAGTCCAGGTGATGAAGGAGAAGATAACAGCACAGCTCTTCACCACCCTCCAGGCCCAGCTGAACCTGCTGCTACCCACTCCAGGACTGCTCCTACACCCCAGGCTATGTCAACAGCCCTTCTATGGCTTTCAACACCCATCACCTACCAAGGCTATGTAGTACCAGGACTTCCCACAGCAGAGGCAGCCATCTCCTTCCAGTCGCATCCCAAGTACATCGCACGCCACAAGACGCCTCACCTTCCACCAGCTGCAGACAGACAGCCCCCACTACACTCCTCCTTCCTCCACTCAGTGGCCACCCTCAACAGAAAACTGTCATCAGATACTGTGCCTGACATGCCAGGTCCTTCAGGAAGGGCCTCTCAACCTCACGGGCTCGAGTCAGCTCTCTGAGAGCTTCCCCTGTTGTACTCTCGGGTCCAAGCACCCCAATGGCGCCTCAGACCAGCACTCCAGCCACAGCACCTCCACAAGTCTGCCGGCCAACAGCTTGAGACCATGGACATGCCTCAGAGTGACTGAGAATAGTGCAGAGACTGAGTTGTTACTGTTCCCTTTAACTTTGCTTAAGATACTTTATTGGTTCATTTTCCTTTTTTTTAATAAGTTTCAATACAGTTACTTAGACAGTTATTAATAAGTTATCTTTGCTTCACTACACTTTGGTTCATTTTTATTTACTTAATAAAGTGTTGGTGAGAAACTTTGATAAAAATGGTTAAGTCTTGCATGCAGTGGGATAGGTAAGGATAGTAGTGGATGGGAGTAATGATAGCTGTGGATGGGTAAGGAATAGTTGTGGGATGGTAAGGATGTTGTGGAATGGTAAGATACTATGGATGGGTAAGGATAGTTGTTAGATAGGTAAGCATAGCTGTGGATATGTAAACTCCAGTGCAAGCACAATGGGACTGTAATGGTCACCCTCCAGCTTGCCACACATATGGTCCTTTTTTATCAATAACAATTTATCATTGATTCAATCACATTCAAAATAAAAAGCTCTTTATTAATGTCCTATTCATTGTAGGCCACTCACATACCATGACATAAATGTCATCAGTGTTATGAGCAAGGCTCAAGGAAGCATCCATTAAGCATCTACCATCCTGTCTTGCCATCCACTGCTCCAGCTGGGAGTTGCACCAGTGTCTCAGGAGTTTGCCGGTCTTCCTTCACGTGAAGCTCTGTTGGGGCTTGTACATCCACAGTGTCTATCAGAAGTTTCATCTTTGCCTCCATTCACCAGGCTCCATGTCCCGATTCCTTGTTGACGGTCCACAAGCCTGTTCTGCAACACTGGGTAGCGGGTTGCGCATGAGATTGTGCAGGATGCAGCAAGCTTCCATGTCCTCATCACGGTCTCTGGGCAATGCTGATGGTGGTGAGAAGTACCTGGAACCTATTGGCCAGGATGCAAGGCGTTCTCCACACCCGTCTTGCCCTGGACAGCCTGTAGTTGAAGATCCTCCTCTGCACGGGTGAGGTATCTGGAACTGTAGGGCTTCATGAGGTAGGTTCTGAGAGAGAAGGTCGTCATCACCCATGATGAAGTAGGGCACATCTTGTGTGTCGATTGGGTAGGGGGTCTGGATCTGTAAAAACCATGAAGAGGTTGCGTTCCAGCCCCTCCTTGAGGTCACTGGCGATGTATACCTGGCTGCTGAAGCAGACCCCGTTGCCTGAAGCATCGATGTACATGAACTTGTAGTCAGCATCAACCATGGAAAGAGGATGAATGAAGAAGCCCTTGTACTTGTGATAAGAGGACCTGAGTTGGCTGGAGCTTTGCAAGCCAGTGGCTTTTCCATCTTGGCTCCAACGTGTGTGGGGAAAGTTCCACTCTATGATACCACTGCTCTGCAACTTTGTCGCAGACTTCTTCAGTGGAGGGGCACTGGAGAGCCTCTCCAGGTATCTTTCGATGATGGCCTGCATCACTTCTCTGACCCTTATGCTGATAGGTGTTGTGTGGCACCCTCCAGGCATACTGCCATGTTCTGTATGGTGGTTCCAGGCAAGTTGGCACAGAATCAGTGCCACCTTCAGTCCAGGGTCCAGGCTAGGACGGAAGCTTGGGTGCTCGCCTGGTCAACCTGGGTCTCAGATGCTCAACAATTTCGTCAAAAATGGTTGGTGCATCCTCATGAGTGCTGGAATGCACGAGTGTCTCATTCTCCAGCTCCACATCAGCTTGTCAAGTGCAAACTACAACTCTTCTCCGATCCATCGTTGGACAAACAGCTCTTGGACGTCTCCTCTTCTCCTTCCGTAGAAACAGGTGAAACAGTCTGAAAGGGTCTTGGTTCTGGTGTGAATGATGGAGCTCCATAAAGGAGTGTGTGGATGGATCCTGGTGGAGATTAATGGATGATGTGGAAGAGCAAGAGCAAGGCCTGAGAGGTCTGCACACCAGGGCTGCTGGACTGATAGTGAGATCCAGGTGATTCCTCCCCTTTTTATAGGACAATGCTCAGTTTTTCCTGCTAGGTGTCCTTCCAATACTCTAGACATCCTCAGACATCCTAATATCCGAAATAACATCCATATGCAAATTTTTGTCTGTTTTAATGCTTTAGTATCGCGAGCTGCTTCCGGCTTTCATCTTTCTATGTCCGGGCTACTAAACGCTGTGTGGATGTTCACGTACGCTTTCGCTTCCCTCCCTCTTCGCTTGTCCACTGAGTGGATGTGGTTGTGCGGATGCCGGCAGAGGATGCCGAGAGGATACAGCGGCGTGTAGACGGATGCCAACAGACATAGAACGTATTGTTGCCGTGATGGTGGGTCGCTGGATGTAACATCGTACGCGGCGAAGTTAATTTTGGTCATTCCGATCAAAAGTTTTGTGGCAGCTTCAAAGTTTTTGAGCGGATGAAATAAAGCCCCAGTTTAAAAAGAAGACGCGAAAAAAAAAAAAAAAATTTGGTTTTGCGGGATAAAGGAAAAGTGTTATGAAACAGTATGCAATTGAGTACATTACCGGATGCATCGCGTTATCCAATGGATGGCAAGCCTTTTTTGTTCCATTTTACATCCTCTTTGCATCATTGGTGGCTAGTGGGATATGGGCTTAACAGGCAACAGAGAGAAAAGCAGAATCTGCTCTAACTCATTTCTTTGCCTCTGTTTCATGCCAAATAAGAAAAACTATGTCAACCTCCAAAACACAAATGGTAAGAGAGACCACAAATTAAAAGTTAAAATAAGCAAAAAAATAGAAGAGAACACCAGCCTGATCTTGTGATGGAACACAAATCACCAGGGCCTGATGGATTTACATCCTAGAGTTTTAAACAGGGCCTGGCAGAGGTCATCTCAGATACGAACTGCACCATGTCTTTCAAAAGTCCTTTCAAGGAAAAAAAAACAGTCCAGGAAAATAATAGACCAATCAGCTGACATTCAATACCCGGGAAGATACTGGAAAAGATAATAAAAAAAACAGATCTGGTCCAACATCTTGAACAAGAAAGTAATACTTAGCGAGTCAGCATGAGTTTGTTAAAACACAGTCTGCCAACCAATCTTATTCACTTCATCTCTCGAACTACAGTGCTAAATTAAGCTAGACCAGCAAAATACCTTGTGCAAATATGTTTAGATTCAGCAAGGCATTCGATAAAGTAGACCAAACTTATCTTCTTAGTAAGCTAGAATAAAAGTGAAGTGATAGCATCAGCACCTTAGATGGATTCGCAACTGGCTGGCAAATCGTAACCAACGAGTAGCCCTTAATGGGTCCAAGTCTAACATGGAGGAATAGCAGAGCAGGTGGGTGCCAAAGTTCTCTGCTTAGGCCAGTATCTTCCAATATCTTCATTTAATGAGTTTAGCATGAAGGATAGAATATGGAACTTAACCAAGTTGCAAGCATGATTTCACTAAGCTGGCATGGAATAGCTAACACTCCATTGAAGATAGGCCTTCAGATCCAGGAGGGACTCTGACAGATTTTAGAACACTGGGCCATATTAATAAAAACTGAATATTCAACATGTACAAGAGTAAAGTCCTACACTTGGGGAAGAAAAACCAAAGTACACATATATGACTGGGGTGCAACCAGGCTCTAAATAGCGGAACTGATGAAGGGATCTTGGAGCTTAAGGGGCACAACCCTGCCATAATTATGAAGGCAGCAGTGTGCAGCGTCGCCAAAAAAGCTACATGCAATACTAAAGTTGTATTAACAGACCGGGTGTACAGTCAATGATCTTAAGGGAGAGTTCTTGTAATACCAACTCTATACAAGCCTTTAATAAGATACACACTTAGAGAGGTACTGGCATCAGTTTTGGTCACCATCTTATAATAAGTGTGCTTGAAAATCTAGAAGTACCAGAGAAGAGCACCAAGATGATATAGAGGGCACAGAAGCTAAAACACATATGAATGGTTGCCTGCCTGCGAATGCTGCGAGTGACTAGTGCTCGGCTACTGTGAAGAGAAAGGATCAGGGGAGACTGATAGCGTCTCATCATATTGATGGGGGGCTGCCGAGCGAGGAGGTCAACTATTTTTAAAGCTTCCTGTAGGCCCCGAAAAGGAATAAATGGATGGAAACTGAACAAGGAGAGATTTAACCTGGAAACAAGGAGAAACTTTCTGATAGTGAGAACAATCAATCAATGGAACAGCTTGCCCTCCGAAGTTGTGGGAGTGCCATCAGTTGAGACTTTCAAGAAGAGATTGGACTGCCATTTGTCAGAAATAGTGTCAGGTCTCCCTCTTGGATGGGGGGTTGGACTGATGATCTACAAGGTCCCTTCCAACTCTGATTATCTGTATCAGTATCTGGCCTCTCCCATCCCCAGAAGCACTCTGCCAGCAAAAACAGGCACCAGGATGCCTCTTTGAATATTTTCCTTGGTTGGCAAAAGGCACTGCCCAATTTTTTTGCCTCCCCTGCCCCCCAGAAGCACTCTACCAGTCAAAACCAGATGCCTCACGAGGCCTCTGCTCACCCCAATTTTGGCTACTCCCACGCCCCAGAAACACTCTGCTGGCCAAAACATGTTGTGCAGATACCTCCTGGGGTCTCTGCCCATCTCTTTTTTTGGCCTCCCCCGCTCATCCAACGTTGGCCTTATCTTCCAGTTCTAACCCATGGGGCTCACAAAGGTAAGTCCTGCACTTGGCCAAAGGGTGGCGGCTGGTGGTTGGGTGGGGTGATGTGCCAGGGCAACTTCATGGTCCCATATTAATGGCTTCAGCAGGCCGTGTCCGTCCTGCAGGCCATAGTTTGAGGATGCCTCATCTAGTCCAACCACTGCTCTTGTAGGACTCCTATATTATATTTGATAAATGGCTATCCAGTCTCTTTTTAAAAGCCTCCAGTGATGGGGCAGCCACAACTTCTGGAGGCAATTTAAATTTAAAATCTCTTTAAAAAATCACTGACCCTGATCAACTCAAGTCTCTCTGAGCAAGCATCCAAAGCAGTGTGTATGTGTGTGGATTTCCTTACAGCAGGGGGTCAACAGAATCTTTGGTAGGTCTCCTAGGGAGAGGAAGCAGTACCAGCCACATCCTTGCAATGAAGCAAAGATCATCCACACATGCTAATAGTTGACAATCCCCACCTTGTAACTTTCCAGTGTATATGAAACTATCAGCCTTACAACTCTTGAACCCAAGACCTTTCAATGCCTTATCTAAACATATATTCCAATTCCTGGTTGACTTCTTCAGCCCATAAAATGTATACACTGCATTAAGGCCCTGTCACACTGGCCGACGGATGCAAAACGTTTGTAAAAAGGACACAGCGGACGAGAAAAATGTTCCAATGTTCATCCGTTGTTATCAGCTCTCAAAGGGGCAAAAATTTGCATAACAGAGCGGACAACATGGAAGGAACGGATGGGGGGGAGACGTAGGGCGCGATTTGGAAGCAGATGCTCCACGGAAAGCCTAGCGGATGGAAGAGGATGAGAGCGGATGGGCACATCCCAGGCTTCCGGGGGAGTCAAGCAAAAGCGGACGCGGAATCGGATACAGTGATCAGAGCAGATGCGAGGCGGATGAAGTGGATGCACAGCGAGATGCCGAGCGGCAGGAAGCGGATGCGAGAGCAGAAGCCTAGGCGATGCCTAGCGGAAGCGCTAGCGGATGCTGCATGCTAGCAGATGCACTGCTAGCGTTTCATGCGGCATCGGGGCGGAATGGCATTTTGCCGTTTCAGCCCCGCGGATTATAAAGGGAAAGCAGCTCCTCAAAGAAGTCCCATTCTGAGGAAAGACCTTCACTGCTTCCAGACCACAAGCTCTCCCAGCAGCCAGCCAAGGACAGCCAGCAAACCCAACATACCATTGGGAAGAAAGAGAAAGCTCTGCATCTGTGCCAGACCTGGCCGAAGAGGGACAGGGGCACCCTCCACCCCCTGGCCTCACTCTGGCTTTCTGCTGGGGCTTCTGCAAGCCCGGCTCGCTCTTCTGGGGCTGGTCGTGCTTCCTGACTGATGCTGCTTTGGAGGTTGGTGCTTCTGCTGGTGCTTACTCTGCTTGATGCTGCTTCCTGGCTGGTGGTGCTTCTGCTGGTTGCCTTACTCTGGCTGGCAACTGCTCCTGGTGCATGAGGCTTCTGCTGGTTGCTTACTCTGCTGGCAGCTGCTCCTGGTGCTGGTTGCTTCTGGCTGGTGCTATAACTCTGCTGGGCGCTGCTCCTCGCGTGTCTGCGTCCTGCCTGGTGCTCCTAGTCCTGCTGGTCTGCTGGTGCTCCGCTGGTGTCCTGGTGCTCCTGGTGCTTACTCTGCTGGCTGCGTGGTCTGCTGGTCCTGGTTTGCTGCTACTGTTGCTGCTGCTGCTGCTGGTGGTGGTGTGGAGGAGCAGCCCCTACAACCTGGGAAGCCCCTCTGATGAGGCCCACATGGTCCTGCAACAAGGATGAAGAGGCAACGCATGAGAATGCGGAGAGGCGGGCAATACAACTGCGAGACGAACATGAGGATGAGTGCTGGAGTAGCTGAGTGGAGAATGATATATCTATGGCGGAAGGCGACACAGCTCTAGTCAAGACACCAAAGGAAGCAGACTGCTTGGAGGAGAGCGGAGAGCCTGGTATACACTTCAAGGTGCCTCCTCGGCTGGTGGAAGCAAATGCACACCTGGACGGGAAGCTGCACCTTCAAGAATGGCCAGGCCGTCGGGTCAAACTGACGGACAGAGAGACTATGTGATGGCAGTGGCAGCTTCCTGAGGGTGAGATCTGCACCGAGGAGCAGCCCTCTTCACAACCTCTCTCTCAGGCAGCCTGCTGAGAGCAGTCTCTTTGGCAGAGAGTCAGCTCTGTCTTCAGGCAGGTAATCTGTGGGAGGTGCACGATGGATACCCCCCCGACAGCTGTACTACCCGTGCGGCGGAGCGTGTGGAGTACCCCCTGACACAGTGGGAGAAGGAGAGGGCATTCCACAACAGCCCACCGCATCACCCCTTAGTCCAAGCTCCACTCACCAGAAAGCGCGAAGAGGGCAGCCCCGATGGGCAGAGACACCTGTCTGCTGGAGATTAAGAGACAACCATCAGGAGCAGCATAGATTCTCCTCTCTCAGCTGGTAAACACAGATGCCACTGCACATCCTCCACCGGCAAGCCTTCTCACCTATGTGACCAGACCCTTATGAACATGGCGGAACCCAGTAACCCAGTTTTGGTGAAGACAGGAAATGTACCAAATCTTCTTCACACCTCAGACCCAGTGAACCTGCTCCACCAGTCAGGTCTTTGCTCTCACAGGTGATGTCACTGCCCTTCCAAGGCTTTCCACGGCTCCCTACAAGGCATAGCTAAAGGAGGTTGAGCAGCACAGGCACAGCCCTTCCAGTCCGGCACAAAGTAACACTCGGATGCACCCGGGTGCACTGTGCACTGATGCCCATGCCCTGATGCCACACAGGCACGGCCCGTTCAGCCACTGATCCACTCATGCACCGATGCGCCACGCAACAGTGCCACCCATGCAGTTCCTCACCCAGCTGCAGACAGAGGGTCATGGCTGTGAGCTAAATGGAGGAAGGAGGGCAGTGTCAATGTCGGCACGGATACCCCCAACCAAGCGGTCCTCAGTACAGTCTGTCATCGGTAATTGGGGCTGACACCCATGTCATGGAGGAAGGGGCTCTCAACATCACGGGGCTGAGCCAGCTCTGCTGAGAGCTTCCTCAACACACGGTCCTGTTGTCTCTCGGGGCCGGCACACCAGTGGCGCTTCAGACGAGGCACTCCACAGACACCTCCACAACACCTGACCCTTCTCCTGAGACTGGGCGACAGCTCCGAGTGACTACGAAGAGTACAAGAGACTGGGTGGCTACCTGTTGACTTTATTTTGCTTTGGACGACTTGCCTTGGGTCATTTTTTTTTACAGCTTGTTATTATAAAGATTATCTTTGCTTCACACACTTGCTTCATTTATTTATTTCAAAAAGTCTGGTGGACAACTTTTTGTTCGCATTCGAAGACACGCGAGGTAGACCGGCGTTCACAACAAGTCTTTATTAGTTGATCTAAGCCAAGTGAAACGGGGGGGGGAGAAGGGGAAAAGGAGGAGGGGGGCGAACATTGGCTCAAGCCGGGCGGGCAGCCTTTTATAGGGGTTGCATGCGGCTTGTAGCAATGACTTTTTGGTTCTGCCGCTTTTAGGCGGCTCTAGGATTGGTTCTAGTGAACCAATCCCTATACTGACTTTCTTAGCCATCAGAATGTGAGGTTGGAGTCAAAACCATTTAATACAGTGCACTTTTAGAAATGGTTTAAGCCTTTGGCATGCATTTTTTTTTGTTTGGGATGGGCTAAGGATAGAGTGGGATGGGCAGGGATACCTTTGGGATGGGTATGGCATGTGAATAGATAAACCTTCAGTGCAAGCATAGTGGGAATTTTTCATCTATGGTCCACCCTCCCAGGTGCCACACCTATGGACCTTTTATTATCAATAAGCAGTGGTAAGCATTCATCCACATGTCAATAAACACACTCTTTATTAATGGCGCTGTTCATTGTAGGCCACCAAGCATAGCATGGCCAATCTCATCAGTGTGATGAAACAGGCTGACGGAAGGCATCCATAATATCTATCATCCTGTCTGCTACTCACTGGGGCTCCAGCTGGGAAGTTTGCACAGTGTCTCAGCGGTTGCGGTGCTTCTTCCGGCTCACGTGTGGCTCTGTTGGGGCCTTGAGCATCCTCAGTGTCTATCAGCGTTTTGCCTTGCCTCCATTCACGCAGGCTCCATGTCCCATTGCCTTTGCTGGAGGTCCACGAGCCTGTTCTGCAACACTGGGTAGCGGGTGGCGTATTGAGATTGTGCAGGATGGCAGCAAGCTTCCACGATGTCTCACAGTCTGTGGTGATGGCTGCATGGTGGTGAGAAGTACCTTTACCTGTTGGCCAGGATGCGCAAAGGCGTTCTCCACACCACCGTCTTGCCCTGGAAGCCTGTAGTTGAAGATCTTTCTTCACGGGTGAGGTGTCTTCAAGTTTAGGCTTCATGAGGTAGGTTCTGAGGGAGAAGGCGTCATCACAATGATGAAGTAGGGCAATCTTGCATGTCGTTGGGAGGGGGTTGGATCTGGGAAGCCCATGATGAGGTCCATTCCGCCCTCCTTGGAAGTCACTGGCGTTACTGGGCATCTGAAGCTGACCGTTGCCTGAAAGCTTCGATGTACAATGAACTTGTAGGTCAGGATCGAACATGGCGAAGAGGATGATGCTGAAGAAGGCCACTTGTAGTCTGAAATAATTGGACCTGAGTTCGGGTGGAGCTTTTGGCAGGCGGCGTTTGCGCATCTAATGGGCTCAACAGTGTGGGGGAAGTTCCACTTCTGTATACCAACTGCTCTGCAACTTTCTTCAGACTTTTCAGTGGAGGGGCACTGGAGGAGCCTCCTCAGGTATTCTTCGATTTGGCCTGCACATTCTCTGACACTAATGCTAGAATGGTGTTGTGTGGCACCCTCCAGCCGTACTGCATGCTCCTGTAGGTGGGTCCTGAGGCCAGGGTGGTGGGGCAGAGTCAGTGCCACCTTGGCCAGGGTCAGGCTGGGCCGGAGGTTGGTGTTTGCTTGGTCAACCTGGGTCTCAGCGCTCAGAAAAAAAAAAAAAAAAAAAAAAAAAAAAAAAAAAAGAAAAAAAAAAAAAAAAAAAAAAAAAAAAAAAAAAAAAAAAAAAAAAAAAAAAAAAACAAAAAAAATAAAAAACAAACAAAAAAAAAAAAAAAAAAAAAAAAAAAAAAAAAAAAAAAAAAAAAAAAAAAAAAAAAAAAAAAAAAAAAAAAAAAAAAAAAAAAAAAAAAAAAAAAAAAAAAGAAAAAAAAAAAAAAAAAAAAAAAAAAAAAAAAAAAAAAAAAAAAAAAAAAAACAACTCGTCACATGGTTGGAGACATCCTATGAAGTTTGGAATGCACGATGCGTCTCGTTCCTAGGCTCCACATCAGCTTGTTGTAGGGCAGTCCGTACTCTGCTCTTCTCCACGTCATCTTCGGACCCAGAACTTCCTTTGGCCGCTCCTTTTCTTCCTGTAGAAAGTTGCGAGAAGCTGTAGATGGTTCGCCTGTTGCAGATGATGGTGGCTAGGCCAAAGGGAGTGTGTTAGATCGCATGGTGGACATAATGGATGCTGTGGAAGAGAAGAGCCAGGTGAAGGCTGGCAGAGGTCTGCACAGCAGGGCTGCTGGACTGAAAGGAGATCGACAGGTGAGTTGCTCCCCTTTTTATAGATAATATACTGTTTTCCACTATGTGTCCTTTTGATCCTCTAGGCATCCTCTAGGCATCTTAATATTCCAAGATAGGTCCCCTCCTGCGAATGTTTTTTCCGTTTTAATGGCTTTGTATGCGAGCTTCATTGCTTCATCTTTCTCCGTCTGTGGCTACTAACGTGTGCGTCGATTCGGTCCATTCGGTTCCCTACCTATGATCCATTTTCCGGGCTGGAGCGGATTTGAGTTGGGCGGCATAGCGCAGTGGAATGCCTAGGCGGATGTACAGATGGCGTAACGGATGCCGACGGATGCAGAACGGATGTTCCCCGTTTGCGTAGCGGGAATGCGACGGACGCATGGAACTACATTTTCCGCTCAGAAGAGTTTTGGAGCATCTAAACTTTTGACCTGTTGGAACTCAGTCGACGGATGTGGACTGATAGAGAGGTATGAAAAACGGCGCGGCAGTGATTACAAAATGGAAGCATCACATAACTCAGCAAGTGTTTCTCTCCATTTTACATCCTCTTTCCATCCGTTGGTGCAGTGTGACATGGGCTTTAGGCTTTTTTACTTTTATACCCTGGTGCTTGAACCATTTAAATTTCTTCCTCTAAATCTGAATCAAGGAATGCTAAAATGCCAAATGTTATGGCCATGTGTCACTGCCACTGCCAATGCTAGTGCCAGCTTGATGCTTTCACTCTACGGTTGGTGCAAATACCTCATCATAGTGCACATTTTTTATCTGTGAAAACCTCTGTGCCACTAACCTTGCTTTATATTGTACCTCATTATTGGGCAGTACTTTTCTTCTTATATACCTACTTGCATCCTACAGCTTTCCTACCGTGTGGCAAAGCCATAGATATAAAAACTTCAAGTTCTCCCATGGATTTCATCTCCTGTCCATGGCTTCCTTCAATTTTTCTTGTTCAGTTGTAGGTAATGCCAATACTTCTAATAGTTCCTTGGCTCATACCATGGATTACACACTTTAACTTTACTAGCAGAATATATGGTAGAATCCCCTTGTTCCATCGCTCTGACCTGTGTGGCACTGACTGCTCCTGTGCGTCAACCCTATCTTGCTTCATATCTTTTTCAGCTTCTCCTTGAACAATGATACCATCACTAAGTGAGTTACCATCACTAAGTGAGTTACCATCACTAAGTGAATCATTCCAGAAATTTACATCAATTCTGTTTCAATTTTGCTCTGCAAAGTTTGCAGATCTTGCAATGACTATTCTTTTGCTCTTTGAGCCTGGCTCATAGACCATAAACCTGAGCTTTCTATCCTTTGGTTGTCCCTTTCTTCTAATTGCTTTTGGAATATGCACCCACACATTGCTTCCAAACACCCTTAAATGCCAAAGATAGTTTTCTCCCATATAGCACTGCAAATGGAGTATCATTAATGGAGGAATTCCAGAACCTATTAAATAAATAATTACCAGTCAACATGGCTTCACTCCAATATTTATTTATTTGATTTATTTATTTGATTTATATTGCCGCCTATTCGCCCATGGCGACTCAAGGTGGCTTACACAATGTAAAATCATATTTAAAAGAAAAAATAAAAATAAAAACAATAAGAACTAACAAAAAGAATCAAATAAATCAGTAAAGTACAATAGAACAAAATTTGGAAAAACAAGAAAAAAACAAAACAAAACCAAAAACCAATTCCCACTCCTCACCCCGACGACAGCAGGTCACACTAGCATATATAACCTGTTCAGACCAGAATCCTCTAGCAGTAAGTCCTTCATGGTTTGTAAGACTCCATTCCACCTCTCAGAAACACCATTCTCAGCTGCTGTGTATGGATTTGTGCATCTGTGTTTTATTCCTAACTGTTGCAATAACTGTTGAAAACTTGTTGACATGAATTCTGAACCTCTATCTGTTTGCAACTGACATACCTGCTGTTTATACCTTCTTTCTTTGAAGCTTACCCATTGTTCAAATTTCTGTAGTACCTCTATTTTACACTTTAGTAAATAACAGAACCCACAACTGCTATAATCATCTACAATGACCAATGCCTACTTTGCTTCTCCCAAGCTGGCTTGCATTGGTGCAACCAAATCTGCATGTACCAGCTCTAGAGCTCTTGTTGTCTGCCTTGTGCTACTTTTGCTTACTGGAAATGCTTTGGATTTTGATGATTTGCATACTGCACAATCCAAATATGCCTTACATCCCTTTAAACTTTCTGCAAACTGATCCATCTTTTGCAAAACTCTGAAGCTGGCGTGGCCAAGCTTTCTGTGCAAAAGATGAACTCATGAATCATGCTTTGCCACATTTTCAAATGTTCATGCATACCGAAAATTTTGCCCTCACAACACATAAAGGTTATCTTGCTTTATAACCTTTGCACATGCATTGCCATATCTCTTTATAATACACTGCCCATTTACAAATGTGGTCTCAAATCCTTGTTTGTCTAAACTAGAGAGCAAATTATGCTCCATTTCAGTCACACACTGAAATGTTTTTTTTTCCTTGACTCTTGATGAATGTATCTTTTCTTTTATGTACATTGAGAGCATATGCACCAAGCCAAATTCCTCATGTGTCCAATCATACTTGGCCAATAAAGAATTCTATTCACACAAAACATCACTGAACTTTGTTTCCAGATATGGAATTTGCATACTGCCTCTTCCAATGACTTTAGTCTTTTTGCCATTTGCCAAGGCTACTGCATCTCCTTCAGCTGCATCCATCCTGTAAAACAATTTAGAATTGTTAACAATTGTTTGATTAGCCCCACTGTTAATTAACCATTGATCTCTACTATTACAGTTTCTGGCTTTTGCCATAGCCAACTTGTCCATTTGCTGATTTTCTTTCTTGCAAACTGCTTCTGTCTTGCAAATAATTTCTTCCTTGCAAAAAGTTTTTCCTTTGCAAACAAGTCATTTTTTTAGGTGTGTCTGTTCTCCACAGATAAAGCACCGCTTCTGTTGCTGGGCTATAATGTGAACTCTTCTGCTGCTTTTCTCTTTGGAGATAGCCAGTCTGTGGAATTTTCCTTTCTGTTTATCTTTCTGCTCCTTTGGCTCCCTCCTCAGGAAGTTCTCGTGGCTACGAAAATGGTGTTTGCTTTCTTCAATGATCAGAAACACTTTTAACACCTCAAACACAATTCCTGCTCTGGTTTGCATTCAAATGCTGCAGAAACAATGTCCCACAAGACATCTAGTCTGTTCAAAACCAGCAGCACTTTCTGAGATTCAGGAATCTGCATTCCATGCTGTTCTAACTCCACAAAGTTTGCATGTTTATAAGATGCTGTTCCAGAGATTTTCCTGGTTGCAGACAGACTCTGTATAACTTTCTTGATAATTGCACGATATTGCATGTAGACACACTCACATGCATACTTCTTAACTTCAGCCAGACCTCCTTTGCAGTCTTTAAATCAGCTACATTGATAAACTATTCATCTTTTAAACTTGAGATGATATAAACCATTGCTTTATTATGCTGCCTCTAATCTGCAGCAGCTAATGGCACTTTGGGTGGGTTTTCAACAATATTCCACAGTTCTTTAGCTTTCAGAAAACATTCCATCATTGCAGCCTAAATTACATAGTTGTTCTGTCCCAATCAAGGCAGACAGCTCTCCTTAATTTCCACAACAGCCATCCTGCAAAGGTTTTCTCTGCCTTGTTTCTCCTTTTAAACACAGGCAGTCTCTCTCAGATTAATTTACAATTCAGTCTTTCCTGGGTCCATAACCTGTTAGATTTTACAGCTGAAATTCAAATCCAGAAAACACATATAGATGATTCAGCAGGATTCATTAACTTCTTTATATACATAATAACATTTGAAGTAAAGTTTACAATACCAGTAGTTTCCTCCAACATGGTTACAAGCAAAACAAAAGCAAAAGGTTACAAGCAAAAACACAAGCAGCAACTCAGAGCAGAGATCAGTTTCAGTTTTGATTCAGAGTTGCAGACAAAAACTCAGAGTTTAACACAGCTGCAGAGCTTAATATAGAGCCATGCCTAGGCTACTTCCAGTTTCAGTTTCTAAACAGCCTTCATTGGCTCTTAGTTACTATGCCTATTGTTTGGCTGACCTTGTTACCATGCCTCTGCCAGTTCATGAATATTGTGACCATTAATTCATTAGAAAGCTCCCCTTCAGTGTATGGAATCAGATCTTCCACATTCTTAGCATCAATTTCTAAATCAAGGGATTTAGTCAGTGTTACCAATGCATTGACTGAAGACTAGTAAATTTTAATTTTCCTAAAATGTTCCCAGTTTTTTACAGTAAAACGTATTAAACATTTTATCCAAAATGCTTGGATACATTTTGTAGTTGCATCCTGCCAGGCTTCTACAATGTTTTTGATACAGTGAAGGATATTGTAACCTTTCCAAAAAGTCATGCAATGCTAATTTCTCTTTTTCCCTTGCAGCTATGGCTTTGGCAAATGTCGTACATAAGCAGTGTGCCTTAAAAGTTGCAGTCACTCCCTGATCTATAGGTTGTAGGAGAGGGATTGTGTTTTTGAGGAGATATGCTGGGGGTCCGGGGACATTATACAGAAGTAGGAGAATTCTGAAAGAGATATTCTCTAAGTAGTAAGTTCTTACTTGTGACAAAAAGCAGGTCATAAAATAATCCTCAAAGATTGCTTGTGTCATCCATGCCTTCTGAGTAGATCTGTAACACACTGGGAGAGTGTGCTTACTTATATTTTTGAAGGCATAAGGTTTCTCTGATCTATGAATTGGCAATGGCTTCAACTTGAACATTTCCACCCAATAACAAAGTTATTCTGTCCTTAAATTATTTATATCCATTGTTTTGGCCTTTTTATGGATGTAAGTCAGCTCTGGCATTTTCTTGCAATGCAACCCAGATTTATCCATATTAAAGATCTGGTGTGGTAATAGTTGCCCTCTACTATAATTTCATCCAGTTTGTCTGGAAAGTGTTGGGCAGCTTTAATACTTGCAGTTTTACCTGGTATTCATATGCTATAGTAACTGAATCATTTTTGAAATTGCATAAGCCAGCTAAGGCTGGCTCCAAATGTCTCATTGCATTCCTCACCTTCTCCTTGCTTTAGCATTTCAAAAATACTGTGTGCTTTACATGAATCAGATGAAGACTATTTTTGGAATTCTTTTTTGGATTTGATCATTAGTCCAAAGCACAAGTAACTTTTCTGTTTTTGAAATGAGGTCTGTCCTATTTTTGGTGATTATGGCATCTGTCCCTGGAGCTGATTTAATTGGCTCTTTTATCTGTTCTTTTCCTTATGCACATGATGGAATGAGCCAGTCCTTTTTATCCTATAGTCTTTACCTTATTCTCCTTCTCATGGACTTTAAATATTTTTATTTTCAAGTCCAAATGAACATTTTTGGGGGTTTCTTTTCTCCATGCTGAGCTGAAATAGAGCTCAGCTGCTTTCCTTGGGAAGACATTTCTAGCTAAAGAAAGAGTTGATGGAAAAGTATAGATTCTTGTCCTGTAGATAGATAGAAAGAGAGACTAAATTAGAACTATTCACAGTAACATCAATGTTATGGTGGGGGGAGGCAGTACCTACAAAATCATACTTTGCCTTAAGTGTGCTTTCACATTGGAGTTCTATCAATTCCATCTGGATGTTTACAGGTGCTTTCTCCACATCAACTGCAAATGGATTACTGAGCAGTCCAAAATTGAATTTATGTGCTTCTAAGTCAACAAAACTGATCCACAGCAAGGGAAAATGCAATGAAAATGTAAATCAGTGGCAAGCTTATATAACTGATCAGTAACAATATTTCTTCTTATGCTTACATTCAAAAATGCTTGCTTTTGGTATGAACATAAGATTTTGCACACTTTAATCATGCAGTGCTTCAAAAACTCCCCTTCTGAGTGATTTAGCTATCTCTTCTGTCACTATAAAACTAGCTTTCACAGCAGCTTCACTTTGTGATTCTGCTTTTTTGAACATATGTTGCCATGATATCAGACTCTTTTAAAAGCATTTCACCTTCTTTAGCTTCTGCTGTATGTCCAAGTTTTTGTACTTGTCCTGATGTTTTACCTCATAGTTCCATCTCATATTATATCCTATATGTATATTAGCTCTGCAAACAAGGCACATGGCCTTATCTTCAATCTCAACAAACAGGTACTCTGCAGCCCACCTCTTTGGAAAGTACATGCTTTCAAATCCACCTTCCATTTGGCCATTTTTGGGGGTTTAAATATCAATATAGGCATGCAGGTCTTCTCCATAGCAGATGTTGTATATATGGAGTATGAGATTGCACAGAAAGCTCAGTCTCAACCCAGTCTAAACACCAGTCACAAAACTGATGTTGTAAGACCTAAGACTCTATATTCCATTCCCCAAAATAGAAAATCTAACCCAACATCTCAGGACCTGCAGGGCAAACAAATTAGCCCACCAGTAACAGCGAAGATTTCTCAGCAGAAATCAAGTGGCAACTCTCCAGATCAACCCAAATGCAGTGGACTTCCTGCCACAACCTCAATTCTACTCGAGCTCAGAGGTACAACAAGATAACCATGGTCTGCCTGCCCAGCAGCATGAAGCACAACCATTGTATATGGGATGGGAGGAAAACCTCCTCAGGAAGTCAGGGAGGAAGACTACAAGCTGTCGCTGAGACACAACCTGGACCAAATCTATGAGATTCCAAAGGGAGACCCCACAGTGCCAGTCTACCTTACCTACAACCCCTATGCCACCTCAGTAGATGACCTGTCATTCTGGCAAGAATTGGCACTAAGGAGAGGAAAGCTAGATTTGGCCACCAATGGTGTATACAAATTCTCTGATGAGCCAGGCAGAGGATATCTACTATGGAAGAGTATTTTCATGTGCAACAAAGTACTCGTACAAAGTACTTGTACACTTGATAGCATGGCTTGTGCCACGGTCTGCAAGAGCAGTGAAGGAAATTTATGGATCCCATACACAGAGGTGGAATCATCACTCTTGGATCACTTCCACAGCTTTCCTAAAATCACTCTCAATGAGCCTAGCCAGCTCAGGGACCTCTCTAACATCTTTATACAGCTGAGAGCGGCACAAAGGGATCTCGACTTACCGGAACTTGTTTGTCTTAACCAATTCAACATGCAAAGCAAAATCATTTGAAAACTACCACAGATGCTAATTGAGCAATGGATCAAGTTGTCTGAGGCCTTCAGGGCTGATGGTCGAAACAAAGTACCTCCTTTTACCTTTCGTGGCCCACCAGGCGACATCGTGCAATGATCCCCAGACCTACAGACTCAGAGCTGTTAGTCCTCCAACTGACAAAAGAGCCAGCAGCAACTCTGCACCGTCCACAGGACTGACACAAACTGCTAAGGGAAAATCCCTCATGTCTGTACATAAAATGGAGATCGCTACCTCATCCATTCAGAGAATGGGCGAAGACATGTCAGAAACAACCCAAAATAGACTTCCCAAAAGAAGGACCAGATTTGTCCATTACATAACACTCCACACCCGCTGAACAGGTGCCAGGCATTTGCAAAGAAGCCCCTATGCCTAAGGAAAGCTTTGATAAGGGAGTACAGATTCTGCTACATGTGTTGCGAATTGTCTAAACACACAGCCAGAGATTGTACAGTCAAGGTAGCAATGTTACTTATGCAACAATAACACACACCCAGCCACTCTGCATCCAGATTCTTACCCACCACAACAGACAATTCCCAACCCTCCTTTGGCTAAGGACCCTCAGCATGCTATAGAAGCACACCTGGAGCCAGTGGTGAGTGTCAATTGCACGGCACTGTGCTATAACACACTATCCCCTCGCTCATGTCATCAGTTCTGCTTAGTCAGTGTCTACCCTGATGGATGCCCAGAAGAAGCAGTGAAGTTGTATATAATAGTGGATAATCAGAGCAATCACTCGTTGGCCAGGTCCGTATTCTTCAACTTCATCACTGCTCAAAAGGAAGAAGTGCACTTCATGATATCAACATGCATGATATCAATGGACCATGAAGCACAGTGGGGAGGAGAGCTACTGGACTCTGTATAGAGTCTTGGTGGAAACTTTTAGAAATGGTTTAAGCCTTTGCATGCTTGTGGGATGGGTAAGGATAGCAGTGGGAATGGGCAGGGATACCTGTGGGATGGCTAATAGCTGTGGGATGGGTAAGGATAGCAGTGGGATAGATAACCTCCAATGGAACATAAGTGGACGTATGGTCCCTTCCAGGTGCCACACTATGCGTTTATTATCAATAACAATTTAATCATTGATCAACACATTTCAACATAACAAACTCGTTTATTAATGCCATGTTCATTGTAGGGCCACTCAACATACATTGCAAATCTCATCAGTGTGATGAACGGCTGAGGAAGCATCCTTAAGCATCTACCATCCTGTCTTGCCACTCCACTGCTCCAGCTGGGGATTGCACCAGTGTTTCAAGAGTTGCGCTGCTTCTTCTTCACAGTGAAGCTCTGTTGGGCCTTACACATCCAGAGTGTCTATCAGGGTTCACCTTGCCTCCATTCCCAGGCTCCATGTCCCCATTGCCTTGTTGGAGGTCCACGAGCCTGTTCTGTAACACTGGGTAGGCGGTGCTCATTAGATGTGCAGGATGCAGCAAGCTTTCCACGATGTTCCTCACGTTTCTGGGCGATGCTGCCATGGTGGTGAGAAGTACCTTAACCTGTTGGCCAGGATGCAAAGAGCATTCTCCACACCCATCTTGCCTGGACAGCCTGTAGTATGAAGATCCTCTACTTCACGGGTGAGGAGTCTGGAAGTGTTGGGATTCATGAAGTAGGTTTCTGAGGGAGAAGGCGTCAGCCCCCACGAGCAAGTAGGGCACATCTTGCGTGTCATTGGCGGGGGTCTGGATCTGGAAGCCCATGATGAAGTTGCGTTCAGCCCTCCTTGAGGTCACTGGCTTGTATACTCTGGGCATCTGAAAGCTGACCCGTTGCTGAAGCTCGATATAACATGAATTGTAGTCAGCATCGACATGCAAAGAGATGATGCTTGAAGAAGGCCTTGTATTTTAAATAATGGACCCCGACTTGGCTGGAGCTTTGCCGGCTCCGTCTTCCATCTATGGCTCAACGGTGTGGGGGAAGTTCCACTTCTGAATACCCACTGCTCTCTGCAACCTTCTTCCAGCTTCTTCAGTGAAGGGGCACTGAAGGAGCTCCTCCAGGTATTCTTCGATGATGCCTACACCATTTCTCTGACCAAATGCTGATGGTGTTGTGTGGCACTCTCCAGAGCATACTGCATGTTCTGTACATGGTCCGAGGCCAGGTGGCGCAGAGTCA